>VXBX01000110.1:80187-121606 GCA_013400415.1 Scytalopus superciliaris | reverse complement strand
GGTCTCCAGGTCAGAACACACATGGCCTGCACCCCCAAGGAGTGGAAGCCTGGTGGCAGAGCCTGTCAGCCAAAAGGCCCACTTGGTAGCCCACCCAGTAGCCCACCTGCAGCACATCCCCTGGAGCCTCTAATTGGATACAACACCCCTCACTCTGGCCTGGAGGGCACCGAGTGGTCAGTGAGTTGGATGTCCCACCTGGGAGAGGTGGCCATGGTGGCCAAAGCACATAAATAAAGGAGCACAGCACGCTCTCTTTCTCTTCCCTGGTCATTGCTGTGTGAAGGACTATGGTGGTAACTATTCTCTTTTTATAATAGCTTTCTTTACTGCTTTTTTTCTTCTCTTAATCTCTCTTTCTTCCTTTACTTGTTCCTTAATTTCTTGTGAGTGACTTAAAACCGATGGGTTGTATTTTACTAAGTTCTGGCTTGATGTTTGTTGGGTACTTTAGTGAAATGCTTCTCCTTGGTTGTATGTAAATCCTGTGAAACTTTTGCCAAAATGCTCATTTTCTTACTAAATTAAAAAAAAAAAACAAACTCTTGGGAAAAAGTCTGTGGCTTTTTCTCTTTAGGCAACTTCAAGGTATTAAGAAGCCAAAGGCTTTGCAAAAAATTCAGAGGAGAATTATTTTGGAGTCTTAAATTTAAGTAAAATGCCTGGGCAGCTTGTGACTTTGAGCCAGAGCTTTACACCATTGGAGAGACCTCAGGAAAAGGCTGCCTGGTGCAGACTCACAGGCTGATAAAGGAAGGATTTCTGAAGTTCTTCTGTTCCTTGCGTGAGGGATGAGTGTGAGATAATAGGTTGGGTCCAAGATACGTACTTCTAAATCAAAGTGAAATGTTATACTGGAAATCCCTTAGGTAGCTTTCACTGAACTATTATGCCAACAGAGTGTAAAATAGTGTGTTGCTGTGTTATTTCTGGAAAGGCACTGTGCTGAAACTCCCACTTATTTATAGGGCTAATAATGACAGGAGCAGTGTGTCAGTAATGTGTGTTTCCAGTTCCAGAGATAGCTTGGACAGCACCTGGAAAAGAGTAAAGCCAGGAATGGTGACTGCAGGACTAGCAATTTGGGAAACCCTGATCTAGAGGGGTTTTTTTACTAAGAAAAGTCTAATAGAAATAGACCAATTCTACCCTATGAAAAATGTGAAAGTGATTGCACTGACGGAAGACGACATACTAGCTTGATTTCTTTAATTCATTCGTAATGAAACACCAATTGAGCAGTAAATGGGTGCAAAGGATCCTTTGAATATACCATATGGCCTGCAGCAGATTACCAGGTATGTGTTAGGTGGTGTTTAACCTATGTACATATGCAAGTTCACATCATTCATATGACTTCTCTGAATCTTCTATATAACAAACAGCTTGGAGGTAGTCTGGATAAACGGCAGATACCTTCAATTTAATCCTGCAATAGGTCCACCCATCAGCTGAGTCCTTGGTTTGTATTACTACGGAAGCCAAAGAGATGAGATAGACTTCCAAGGTCTTGTTTAATCTAGTTCCCTAATAAATCAGTGCTAAAATCTAATATATATCAATTGATATTAGGGGATCTCTCATTTCTTTCTGATGCACCTATCAGAATATGTATCAGAATGTCTTTATTCTTCTGACATTTTAAAACAAAACCAAGAAAGCTTGAAGAAATGAAAGTTTTCAGTAAAAAAAAAAAAAAAGTCCAGGGTGGTAGAAAAAAAGAAAATACTTTTGGTAGAAGAACTGTGTTACGAAAACATTTCAAACTCAGCCACCTGAGTGTCCTATAGAACAACAGAGAAAAGGAAATCAAAACAGGAAAATAAAAATTTGAGATTTTGACTAATAGAAGCACCTTGGATCTAATTCTGTGCCTGTTGAAACAGTCAATTACACTGTTTTGCATAAGTAAGGGCTGTAGGGATCTTGTCATGACTGACTAGAATGCAGTGATTAGGTGTGTTGTTGGTAACACAGTGCCAGCAACCCACTGCTCACTGCTGTTTGAATATGGCAAAGCCTTTATAGTAACAAATTCAATAATTAAATGGTATGGAAAATATCATTATGAGATGCAGCACATGGTTTTCTGGTTTCTCTTAGTGCATAACACAATGTTTCTTTTAAATATACAGAAATACAAAGTAATGAAAATAATATTGCCATCTCATGTAGCTTTGGTGAACACAGTATGTTCTGTGAATGGGGAAAATGCATTCAGGACCTTACTAGTTGGGAAAAGTCACAGTGAGCGCTTTGAACAGAAATCAAAGGCTGGTCTATTAAGATCACATTAAACGGCTCACAAACTTCCCATTTTCACTAAAATTGACAAAGTTTGCCTGTTGATTTATTATTCAGAGTGCTGCTTCTTCAAGAAGCTCATAAATACAGTTTCTGGCCCAATCAGTTTTTCTGGGTTCCTGAGGAAGTGATAAGCACAATAGAATTCAGGAAGATTAAGGGATGAGGTGGAAAAGGAAAGCTGAGCTATGTTTCTGCATGTTGCCTTGCGTAAAACAGCAACAGAGAGATAAGAGCCAAGAAGTGTGAAAATATCTGCACAAACCCCCTTGTAATGGAAGCTTGGGGCTCCGTCAAAACTCCCTTTTCAGGATGAATGATTCAGATTCTCAGTTGCATAGATTTGAGAGGTTAATCCTTTCTTAAGGAATTGTCCCACTTATATTTATTTAGAGAGTATGATCACTACATATTGAAAAAAACCACCAAACCCTAAAATCCTCTTCAGATTAGGCTATTTATTTACTATCTCTGGAATTCTTAGGACTAATACTTTTATATGTATTAACTCTCTGGTCTTAATGTAGCTCTTGACTGGAAAACTTTAAAAAGTGTGTAGGAAGATGATTTGGCTGGCATGGAGAATGGAGTTGAGGATCAGGACCATTTGGTTCTCTGTTCAGCTCCCTCTGTACTTACTATGTGATTTTGTCATGTCAGCTATATGTACCTCTGTTTAGCCATGTGCAAAATGGGCATAATATATTTCAGGATTTTGGTGAGACTAAATTATGCTGAACACTCCTGTCAGATGAAGGGCTATCAAAATAACTGTAACCATTTCTATCAAGCAGCTTTTATTGGCTGTGATGTGGTTGCTTGGTTTCATAACTGACCCTATATGAAAGATGAAGCCTGTTGGGCTGAGGCCTGCTGTGTTGTCTGCTTTATGGTATGATTTGCAAAAAAATAAATGTTTGCAATTGATAATCTCAGAGATGGTTGTTTGTGAAAAGGCGTTTGATTTAAGTACTACATCCAGAACATGTTAATTTTTCCATCAAAGTGTCACAACTGAAGGATGAAGAGCTTTTAAAGCACTGACCTATTTTTAAGTTTACCAAGCCTATCACGTTTGATTCCAAGATCTGTAGTTTCTTTGTAGCCTGAATTAAGGGTGCATTTAATCTTTGGCAAGTAAACGTTGAAATCTAGAAGGATGAACATGGACTGTAGGAGAGAGGTGCTCAGGGGAGGCTCTGACCAGCGAGACTCGTAGCTGGGAAGCTTGCAGCAGCTTTAGAAATTGATCCTTCATTAGGCAAATCTAGGGAATTTATCTTGAATATAACTCCTCAACTTTCACTGCAATACAACATCCAGTTTGCATAGCAGGTGTTGGTGATAAGGAGACAGTAGCATGTTTATAGAAAACTGATCTCTTATTACTGCTGTCCTGTTACAGGCAGAGAAATCTCCCTGAATAAGACTTCTGTTTGGTTTTGAGACATTGTGAGAATCCCAGCCCACAGGGACTTCATCTCCACTCTCATATCTGAGAACATTGCTGGTTTATGTTTTGCTGGTAAATGTGTGCTAGTGTTTTATTACCAGTAAGCAGCCATAAAAGGATGTGAAAATGGAAAGAGGCATTCCATACTGATATTTTATTTAGACCTAACTAAAGACTGTTGCAAACTACTTCTCAAAATTGTAAATTAGTCCTTCACTGAACTCACAACATAGGCTGATACTATTTTCTCTGATCTCTTTTCTGTGGCATAATAGCCTTTCTAATGGCAAAATTTCCATCAGCTTCATTGGTGGAGGGGAAAGTTTCCTTTTTATTTGCACTGATATTAAAAAAAATAATAGGAAATTTGTCTTGTGAAGTCTTGACAATGTTTAGAGCTCAAAAGCTTTACTGTAACAATTCCAGCACTTTTTCAGAAGGTGCCACACACCTTTCAGGAGTACTTGTTAAGGAAGTACCTTTGTTTTTAGTCTTGGCAGAAATAATAGAAACAGTCAAGGCAATTTTCACTTTTAAGCAAGAACAGCTTCTTAGAGAGCCTTGACATGCCACTCAGAGAAGGGAACTATTTTTCTCAGTGCATAAATCAACTTTACAGCTCTGCAAAGAGAGTCACTTTTCACTAGAGTACTAGATTAACTTTAGTGCATGCCATACTATTCTTTTAGCTCAGTGAAAAGTTAAGAGACTTTCTGGACATCTTAGTAAGACTCAGTTCAATGATGTAAAACATTTTCTGAAAGGTACATCAATTCCAGTTCACTTCAATAGAAGCAAAACTAGGAAAGGACTTAGCATAAGGAAAGTAGCAGGCCAATAACTTAAAAAGGGAGAAAATTTTTACATACGCATATGAAGTGTATGTTTTATACTGTCTTATATATGGAATTCTGATGAAGAATGGGATGCCTGGGGACCATACTTCAGGCCAGAGACAGAAAGCCTCTCTTGCAACCAGGCACTTGTGCTTTCATTAGATTTGTATTCATTTTTGACATGTCTGAGTAAACATACAACCACCAGATATAAAATTATATTAACCTTCTCTTCATTTTCTCTCTCATATGTGCTGAAGGTCAACACAAAAGTTTTGTTCTGTTCTCATATTAAAAAGCTGCAAATGTGATAACAGACCTGCTGCTAAAATTCTTTTCCTGATAGAGCATTGCTGTTCTTTGGTGCTGTTCAGTGAAGAACTGGAGAAAGGACAAAAACTGAGCTATCATACTTGGGAAGACAGATGCCCATGAAGCTGTGTCTTTGTTAAAACACTAGAAGAGTCTGTGGAAAGATTTGAGAATTTCAGTTCATCCAGGAAAACATTTTTTTAGATATTTCCTTCATTCTCTGAGTGTAGCTCGCCAATGTCTTAGCTGGATGATGCTGGTGGGTATGGTTATTTTTTCCAAAGCCAGATGCTTATTTGATCTTTGTTACAAAGAACTCTCCTGTAATTATTAACAGAGATGACAGGACTCGATTCTCTGAAAGATGAGGTGCCAGAAACAGCTCGCTATGGGGGAGAAAACACCAGCAGCTTTCAGGAACCAAAAGCCTCTGTTTGATCCAACCAGACATGGTTTAGTGGAAAAGTCCTCATTTACAGTATTTTGGAGAGATCTGTGTTCTCTGCCTGCCAGAACATGGAATTTCAGATCTAACATTTGATCCATTGTTTTTCAGATTTTCAGAGACTGAGACTTTGGTTAGAGTTTGGGGGTTTTTTGAGTTTCATCAAGCACAATTTACCCTGGAATGTGTTAGTGAGTGCAAAATGCTTAGAGCAGAAAGGAGATGGGGGAATATTAAGGGTATCTCTATTCTTCCTCCTATGCATGTAAACTAGTAGGAGATTTTACAGCTGTTCCAACACAGTGAAAGGAGAACCAGCTTTCCCAGGATAGACTAACAACTCCAATGTGGGTAAAAATTTGAAGTTGAAAGTTAGAAGGATCCCTTTAAAACTGCCAAAACTTCAGTAGATGAGGAAAGTTTAAGGCACAGAAATTAAACCACTGTTATGTCAACAATCACTATTGGGTGGTATCTGATTGTCAAGTGACCTGCTGTCTGGAACCAAAATAGAGGAAAGTTTGCCAGTTATGGAATAGACTGTTTTTCTCACAAGATGTAGTTTGCAAACACGATTGCAACCTGCTCTGTTGATTAAAAATTTTTCTCTAGACAGTGACAAAATGTCCATAGGGTTTTTTTTGTTTTTTTTTTTTTAATTGCCTGTGCAAGTTTCAGGCTCCTTCCACTTTATTTCACTTGAACATTACCTGTATAGGTATAGCCCTGTGAGTCTAGTGATTCCTGTTTAAGAGAAGTAAGTTTGGGGGTCATGTTTAAGTTTGTGCTTCAAATCTTCTTCTGGTGAACATGTATGCCATTGGATTGCCTTGCTAAAGTGTGGGCATGATTTCAGGGGCAAAGCATCTGCAGGAGTAGTGTACATATATATCTGGATAGACATTTGTGTCATTTTTTTTAATTACAGTTGCAGAAGACAGAAGTGCTCTAAGTTTTAGTTACATGTCATTCCAAATAAGAATAACCACTTAGAGATATGGTATAACAAAAAAAAAGCTAAAATTAAGAGCCAGTCCATTAGGGCCAATGATTATGTCCAATAACAAACATTTTAGTGTCCTATCAACTATCCTTCAAGGTCTTGACAACATACATAGCTCTTTCTGCTTCCTTGCAGTATGTCCTACATGTGTATGTATTTAAATGAATCATCCCAGTAACTGTATTCTGAGATAATAAATGCAAATAGTGTCACTCGAATGCACATTTAATGACAAAATCAGCCCATTGCACTGATTTTTATAGCAATGACTAACAGATAAGTAACCCATTTAACAGGATGCATCACGCTAATGAAACTACTGTGAAGGTGTTTTCCCCCTGTGTTTATATAGCATCTAGCACAACTGAGTCTTTCTAGGTGTTGTATTCATGCAGTTAATAAATATATAGTGTAGGAGTGTTTTGACTTAAGTTTATGTAATGTAGATATAATTGCCTATCGTTGCAGCCTTTAAGAGACTTCACTGTAACTTACTATAACCAGTAGAAATGAGCAATGATGGCTTTTTGAAAATGATGCTTGTCTGTACTTTTAAAGCTGTCATGAAAATTCAAAGTGAGTGTCCTGATGTTCTGTACTCTGAAATACGCCAGTAATTTTACTGGTATCAAACCAGCATTTTGAGAAAACAAGCCTTTGATATTAGAGAGAAAATCTTAAAAATTTTTGACTGTTTCAAAGTTAATTCTATTCCTAATCCTGTACTCATATATGTTATATATATATGCACATGTATATATATATAATGGAACACTAGAGATGAGAGTAAATTAAATAAACTGGAAAGAATTTTTCTGAAATTCTCACTGTATGTGCAGACTGCATATATATTCCTTGGTTTTAACTTAATTTTTGAAGAAAAAAAATCACAGATAAAAGCTGTTGCAAATTCCACCAAACCCAAAGGCTCTGTGCAGAAAACAGTCTGCTTAGGTAAGTTCTGTGATTTAAAAGGATGAAAAACAGAATTAAAAAAAAAAAAAAAGCTAGTACTGTAGCCAGATATCTTCCTCAGGTTTTTTTTGTTTGTTTGTTTGTTTGTTTTTTGGCTTCATGCAAAACCAAAAAATTGAGTGACTTCTCTAGAACAGTAACAACTACCTAACAGTCATATTATGAGCAAGATGGCAATTATAAACTTCTTTGAGTCACCTTGAATATATGACCCATACCACTTCAAGTGCCAAAGCTGTACCATCATCTTAATTTATGTGTAACTTGACAGCATATATAGAGCTCCTCTGGTGATCATCCTGAGAAAAGTCATATGAAAATTAGTGTCCCACCTCAGGGAATTTCTCATGAGATACAGGTAATTGATACCAAAAGCATGTGCAGAGCAGAAGGGAAGGTGATAAGTGATGCACATTAATTAAAATTAGCAGGTCTGCTGATAAAAAGTTTTGTGGGGAAACAAATTTAATTAGACTTCAACAATCTCAGCGTGTTCAGTGAGCACAAAAATAGTGTTATAAATAGAGACATACTCACATATGTTAATGTGTATGTGTTCAGCCTTTGAGTACACACATACAAAACCAAGCACAGCTTTTTTTTGCTGCTTTAATAATGTTTTCATGTGGGAAAAGTTATAACCATATAACTTCTAATATGAGGTAGTCAGTGAACTTCCCTGTGTATCAGGTTGTACAACAGAAACTTGCATATTTTGTGAGATGTACAGCAAATATGTATCCAATATAGACATTTTAAAATGCCATCTGCTGACTAGAAGCTTTATACTTCCATATACTTTTACTATAAACAAAATACAATATATTCTGCACTGGTTTATGTTCTGTGTAGCCTTGTTGCAGTCAATATGCCCAATTCATTTCTGGTGCCACTGCACTGGTGCTAGAATGTTAATATCAGTATAGCTACACTAGGGATGAACTAAATCCAGTAAGGTTACACTAAGTGGGTAAGATTACTGAAATAAATACTCACTTGTGCACTACATCATAATTTTAAAAAATCAAATTAAAATTTGATTCTAAAATTGTTGTCCCTAGATACAGAAGAACAACCAAAGATGTCTATCAGGGTTCTATTGTAAATGAGGGCAGCAGAGTGGACCCTGATCTTAGGAAAAATAATAGGTTTGGGTTGTGCCGCAAATTCAGCAACTTCATAACACTGTATACTTGACAGAGGAGTGGAAGAAAGTGATATAATCCTATTGGCTCTAACAAGACTAAGATTTGACTCTGAAGGCACTCATAATGAATAATATTCATATGGGTGTTGCATGTCCATAAATTCAGAATACTTGCCAAAAATAAATGAATGCAAATTGCTATTGATAATTTAAAGGAGAAAGAATGCCATTTTAGATCTATGTGTCACAGTATATGGGCTTCATAAGTTTCTGTTTAGAATCATAAAATGGCTTGGGTTGAAAGGGACCACTAAAAGACATCTAGTACAACTGCCCTGCAATAAGCAAGAACCTCTTCAACTAGAACAGGTTGCTCAGAGTTCTGCCCAATCTGTCCTTAGAATGTTTCCAGGGATGGGGCATCTGCCATCTCTCTGGGTAACTTGGTTCAGTATTTTGCCACCCTCATAAAATTTTTCTTCCCTATATCTAGTTTGAACCTGCACTCTTTTAGTGTAAAACCATTACCCCTTGTCTTGTTGCAACAGGTGCTGCTAAAACTTTTATTCCCATCTTATTTATAAGCCCCTTTTAGGTACTGAAGGGATGCAAAGAGGTCTCCGTGGAGCCTTCTCTTCTCCCGACTGAACAGCCTCAACTCTCCCATCAGTCTTCATAGGAGAGGTGCCCAGCCCTTGGGTCATCTTTGTGATTTCTGTAGATTCTGCTGCATAACCCTTTCCACTGAGGAGTTTATTCTGTTTAGATTTGGAGCCTGCCACTCGCTGTACAACACAGTCTATTTTCTTTGGTTTCTTACAGATAGATTTTAAGTAAACCACTGACACAGTATACATTCCAGCATGTTACAGTAATTCCAAAGCAGGAAAATCCTTTCTTGTGGTGTGACAACTTTCCTCATTTTGGTGTCTGGCTGTAAATGAAACCAACCAGATGGTCCTCACTGATCTGTATTGTGTGTGAGACATCTCAGTGCTTTTATGTCAGGGCACAGATTTGTCTCATTTAACAGACAGTGGCAGAAAAGCAGCTCTTTTGTGCGTTTGTTTGATGTTTGTGGTTCAGATGGCTGGCAGCATGCACAGTCCAAGAATGACAGTCTTCCAGATTCAATATGATGCTGGGGATGACTAGAGGAGGGAGTTGAAACAAACTGAGGAGGAAACATGGAAGTTGTGTTGTGGTATTTTGTTAAAATGGTATTTTCATGCAGACCCTTGCCAAAGTTAGAGGAGAAAACAAATGATCTGTCAACTGTTTTGTCAAGATCCCAGGCTAGGGAGGATTGGTAAGTGGTAAAGGCTGTGTGCCTAGTGACCAAGTGTTCGCCAGCATGGCTATTCCTGGCCAAAATAGAGTGGACTTGGAAGACTCTGAAAGGAGTGTTGAGTGGGTTTGCTTTGTCAAAGAAATTACACATTAAGATCTGTAACGCATCCATGTAGTGCATGTAACTTTTAATTTAGGCACGTAAGGCACATTGTCAACATAATCAAGCTTATATTTCAGGAGGAAAAAAACAAAGAAATAATAAATTATTAGGATTAATATCACTTTTTAACCATAGGTTTCCAAGTTCATAAAAGAGATCGGCAATTGTTATCCTTATTTTACAAGTGAAAAAACTGAGTTATTGGTGTTCTTCCAAACAGCCTATCTGAATTACAACATTAGTCGTTAAACTTACATGACTTGGTTCAACTATATAATCTATATTATTATCAGAAAACAGAGTTTCCTTCTGTAGTTAGTGATACGTATTAAAAAAAGTTTCTTTATGTAACTTGAAATCCTCTAACAGCTTAATCCCAAACTCAACCAATTTTAACAGTCAGGTACTGATCAAAACATCAATCAAAGAATATCCTGAGTTGGAAGGAACCCCCGAGGGTCATTTAAGTCCAACTCCTGGCCTTGCACAGGACAGTCCCAAGAATCACACCAAGTCACAACTGTAACTGTTTACATTGTTCATCTGCCATTATAGAAGTTTTTGTCAGTAAAAAAATACATGCAGTTTACTGAATGATACAAACTTCCTGTGGAAGGGGAAAGCTTCTCACTGTGAGAAGAACTGGCTTGTCTTGGCAGACAAGAGGAAAAGAATAAAAATTGACTCTAAAACCATGAATAGGTGTTTGCCCTGCTACCTATTTCCTATTTGGAGTGTAACTAACTGATTGCAAATAGCACTTAGGGAACTGTGTTAATGAAACTTGTGCTCATGGTTTCTCAGCAAGAAGAACAGAGAGCAGAAAGGCTTTGTGTGGGCCAGGCTGGAGTGATGAATGTGGGAGATGAGCAGAACAGAAAACCTCCTGCCAGCACTCATGCCATGAACTTTCTTCCCCACTCTTGTTTTAGATAAATGAAAACAAATATGTCTTCATTTGGAGTTCAACTGATGTCTTTTTCTCGCCAAGAGAATCAGCTTTTATTGCATAATTGTGCCTAGATTTCTGCCTTTCATATTTGAAATAGACTATTGTTCTACTGGCCAGATGTTACTTTAGTAAGTAAATGTTCTAGAGAACAACTAGGAAACAGCTAGGAAGCAACTTCTGGTTATTTTTTCAGCATGTTGTCACACAACCTGAGCATCTGCTATTCTGCTGCATTCTTCACAAAAATAAGTTAATGTTTGCAAATTTAATCACTTATCTGTGTCATTTATTACACAAATGGAATTTGCTACATAATCCCCTGTTTATAGCAGAGGTATGTGGGAAGATTCAAGGTAAATGGCATAATTCAAGTTCAGCATAGAGTCCTTTCAATTCAGATCAGGATTCTCATGAAGAAGAAAGGAAGGATACCTTTTTTCCTTTCTTAGTAGTCTATCAAAATTACAGATTTTTCATGTGTTTGCTGGCACACAAATTTCACAGTTAAGTGTCAAGTTGCAGTCAGTGAACTATCAAGCCTAACTGGGAAGGCAGAAAATGGAATTGGGATGCCTTTTTTTTTCAACAATGCAAATTCTCCTTGACTTGCCTTGAGTCACCTTCAGGTGTCTAACCAGTATGATTCTGAGACACAGATTGAGGCTGTGCCTCATGCTGTCCTATATCGATGGAGATCCACGTGGTAGAATGGTTTTACCTCAAAGTATCAGCAAGAGTAAAAACCCTGCAGGATTCTATTATAAATGTCAGATGATAATAAAGGAGTTACATTCATGAAATTATCTCCTTCCAGTGCATGGAGACTTTAAGAGCATTACTGTCTTTTAGGGTTAATGAAGTGTTAGGAATAAGCCCCACAGTCCACCGAGAGGATCCTGAACTATGAACTGTTTGTTACCACAGGTTGCACAAGGATGTTTCTGAAGAATGGTACTTTTTTTTTTTTTCTGCATTCCACAATCGGAAGATGAGAAAAATCTCAGTGATTTTAATTGCTAAGGAAAGTGCTATAAATGACACATAAAAGTTTAGATCCTGTAATAAAAGGTAAAAATGAAGTTGTAAGACTGAATTGTAGGAGAATAGAAGGTGTTTTTACAGGAGGGACACAGATTTCCACCTAATGAAAGAAATCCCTTTTTAGTTTTCTCACTCTTTGAGTGTTGTCCAGATTTGCATTGCCATTTCTTTTGCAGGCACTAATGTGCCAGTTGAGAGAACGTTCTTGGTAATGAATGACATTGAACTGATGACAAAGCAGAAAGTGAGCACAGAAAGGGAAGAAAATAAAAAGGCCAGCACACTTGTTAAGATGAAACACCTGCTGTTAGTGCCATGAAAGGCTGCTGGGGAGCAGGCAAGTTCTGAACAAATAATTTCTGAGGAAAACTAAAAAATGCCTCTCTACCCACAAGGCCTTCTTTCCTTCCTCTTCTCAGTCTCTTTCTTATGGATTACTGTTTTCATGGATATTTTTTGTTTGGCACGTTGTTAACAACTCATCATGCAGAAGTTGTACTTAAATGAGTTTTGTTTCAGATTGATATCTAAGATTTCTTGTTCTTTTCTGCATCATTGGTTTTCAAGCTAACATATTCTTTCTGAACATATCATATAAAATTTCAGCAAGCCATTTTTTAAATCTGAAAGATGTGTTAAGGGTCTAACCATACTGTTTCAACTGATAACTCCAAAGGTCATTGCTACACTGGCTCACTGGTATCACAAAACGTCTTTTCCTAGAGAGCACTTCTAAAGCTTGTCTTTAACAATCTGTTGTGTCTCATCTTATAATTTCCTCCTTTTACAAGTAATGGGATTCCTTCCTTTGCAAATGCAAGAAATTTTGACAAAAGATATCCTCTGCAACATGTCCTTGTAAAAATTATCCTTGTCTGGCACCTAAACACAGATGGTACTGGCCTGGCCATTCCTAAGCAGGTGTGATGATCCCAGTCTAACAGATGGGCCTATGGGAGAAAAATCATGTACTTCAATCTTGAGCATTTCAAGCAAAGAGTTCCACTAGGGAGGTTTTGGACTGCAGTCTGCTCAGAGAAAGATCGACAAAGATCAAGAATACTTTCAGCCTCTGGGACTCTGGTTATCATGAGAATTAACTTCACCTTCTAGTATAATGCAAATTTTATCATTCATCAGTGACAACTAATATTTTGCTCACAAAGGAAAGAGTGAGAAGGAGCATTTTGACTGCTCTGTTGTTGATTTGATGATCACATCCATGGAACTTAGTGTAACTGCCAGGGGAAGTTTACTGGAGTGACTTCTCCTTGCTCTGTGCTATTTTTCCCAGACACTTGAACTCTTTGTTAGGATCTCAGAACATTTAATGCACATAATCTTACTTTAACTAGGGCTCCTGTTCTCCATTCAGTAAGTTCACCAGCCAGACTAAATTGCTTTTTAGTCATGAACAGGGTGACAGTGGATATCACCCAGGCAGAATATTTGGTAACTTTCTTGACTTATTTTCCCCAGTATATTTAGGCACCATGGGATATATTTTATTAATAACAATGAAATCTGGAATTATATTTTTAAAAGAATGGAAAGAGAATAATTCCCAGACCACTGTGACTATTTCAAGGAGCTAACAATGAGAAATGCTTTAAAAGAACCAGCTGCTTTAATGGGGTAGCAAAAGGCCTTATACTTGTTGGATTTGTGTTTTCTGTTTTCCAGGTGGCTTCGTTTAGAGTCACATGAGAGAGACACTACAGTATATGTTTATTCTCTTAGACCATAAAAATGACCAGTGACTATATTAGTGGCCAAGGTAAGAACTCCAGGTGTCATCTCTTTGGAAGTCTGTGAAGCCTTTGACATGGTCCCCCATAACATCCTTCTCCCTAAATTGGAGAGATAGGGATTTGGGGTATGTGCTGTTTGGTGGGTGAGAAATTAGTTCCATGGTTGCATCCAAAATGTATTGGTTGACAGTTCAATATTTGGATAGAGATCAGAGACAAGTGGTCTCCCTCAGGGGTCCATACTGGGACCAGTGCTGTTTAATATCTTCTTCAGTGACGTAGACTGTGAGATTGAATGCACTCTCAGAAAATTTGCAGACAAAATGAAGGTGAGTGGTGTGGTTGACATGTCTGAGGGACAGGATGTCATCCAGAGGGACCTGGACAAGCTCAAGAAGTGGTCCCATGAGGTTCAACAATGCCAAGTGCAAGGTCCTGCATCTGGGTCAGGTGTTGACACATGCTGAGGGATAAGTGGGCTAAGAGATCTGTGGAGAAGAACTTGGACATACTGGAAGATGAAAAACTGGACGTGAGATAACAATGTGTGCTTGCAAACCAGAAAGCCAGTTGTATCCTGAGCTGCATCAAAAGCAGTGTGGCCAACAGGCTGAAGGAGAGCATTCTGCCCCTCTACTCCTTTCTTGTGGAGTACCTGGAATACTGCATCTGGGTCTGGGGTCCTCAGTACAAGAAGGATGTGGACCTGTTGGAGTGGGTCCAGATGAGGGCCATAAAGATGATCTGAGTGCTGAAGCACTGCTCCTACAAAGACAGGCAGATAGAGCTGGGTTTGTTCAGCCTGGAGAAGAGACGCCTCTGGTGAGACCTTATTGTGGCCTTTCAGTACTTAGAGGAGTCTTATAAGGAAGATGGGGATAGACTCTTTACTAGAACCTATTGCGAGAGAACAAAGGACAATGGTTCTACCCTAAAAGAGGGTAGATTCAATCTAGATATAAGGGAGACGATTTTTAAAATGAGGGTGGTAAAATAATGCACAGATAGCCATTGAGAGGTGGTAGATGCCCCATCCTGGAAACATCTAGGGCTCTGAGCAACTTGTTCTAGTTGAAA
This sequence comes from Scytalopus superciliaris, assembly GCA_013400415.1. NCBI lineage: Eukaryota > Metazoa > Chordata > Aves > Passeriformes > Rhinocryptidae > Scytalopus > Scytalopus superciliaris. The sequence continues at coordinate 106,857 of VXBX01000110.1, read as the reverse complement.
GTGTCCTTGTTCACTGCAGAGGAGTTGGAGTACCTGACCTTTAGAGGTTCCTTCCAATGCATATAATTTTATGATTGTATGAATTGATGAAATACCTTATCCATAAGTAGATCTGGTGGTTTTAATAGTTCTATTCAGTTAGATGATATGCATTAGTTGCATAGTAATGACTGCAGTGTTGTTCCATTGCAGATTTTTCAAGGAAGAGAACCTGTAATACAGACAGAATGCTGTCTATATTATCAGTCATATATATACGCATGCAACATTCTTGAGAGAATTTTGTAAAGAAGTGCATTCATATTCATTGCTGGTGTAATTCCAGCAATTACATTATAGATTCATTTATTCTAAAAATATTTTCAGCATATTCAGAATTGCTCAGTTTTGACCGTGTAAGTTCAGAATTATTACTTCATTCCTCTCATTCTTAGGTCCTGAGTAGGAAACAATTTGTATCATTGTATCTTGTTTATTTGCAACAGATAAGTAAGATGGTTTCTCTGTGCTTTCTTGTCCACTAGAATTTACTGAATATTTAATTTTATGAAAAGTTTTGGGTTTGACTTGCATCAACTGTGCTATTTTAACCTGCCACCAGAGGTCATTTCAATTATATCTGACAAATGAGTTACAGTAACCAAATTTATTGCGGTTTTTTCCTAAGTAATTACCATGCAAATTTTAAGTATTATACTCAGTTTTCTGGTAATGAATTGGAGAGAGCTCTCTCTTTTCGTTAAATACTTACTGCAGTAAAGAGACAAATGATTATATAGAAACTAAAAGTCAGTAAATAATAGAAAATTACAGTTGAAAAGCAACTTTTCTCCATGCAGCACTGAGTCTGAGTAGTGACTGCATGTTTCCAGCAGCCCAAAAAGACAAAACAGAACAAATCTTTCAAAGAGTACTTTATAATCTAACAAAAGGAAAAGTCTTGATTTGGATCAGATAATGCATTTACAACCACTACTTGTATATGAACATATGAATACTGTTCCTATATTCTGGGTCTGGAAATTTATATGAAAACTTTTTAGTTTAACATTTTCATTGTGTGTCCCATTTGAGGATAATGTAGAATTCAGAGAATATTATTGGTTTAGTAGAACTTTTGGCAGAAAAGCAGTGTGTATTAATGTACAGTATATTTCTTGTAGCACCCAGGGTTTTCTTTGAAATGTGTCTGAGTGAAAATCAAGTCATACTGTAATGTTCAAAAATCACAGCATCTGATACTTTGGCTGTGATAACAATTACATTGGTATATAGTAAATTATTTACCACTGATCTGATATCTAAGATGTGTTTGGTTATTGCCAGCAGAGCCCATATTTTTTGCCAAAGAGTAGGTAGCTTACAGAGGTTTTCATTAATGTCCTGTTTCCACTTAATAACTGTGTACTTTTGTGAAGTAGAGAAAACACTAATTGAAGGCAGACTAACTCCTTCATTCCAGCTAATTAACTTTTTCACAGAAGGCAGTGTAAAGGAGAGAAGTAAACCAGAAGTACAAAAAACCAGTTGCTTTAAAGAACTGAGATACAGCCCTTAAGAAACATAGTTATGCTTCTCTACTCAGAAGTGATATTCAAAGATACGTGTTTTGGGGCTTTGGTTAGGGTCAGTGATGAGAGGCGTTTAGCTCCTGATACTCTTGGAACCTTGAGCAATAGCCTGACAGAAATGCTGTGGGAAATGAAAGCAAGCTAGAGGCATGACAGAATGGTGGTAGTGAAAGTGAGCCTGTGCTGATATCAAAACTGCGACTTAATTTGAGGCAGAATATTCTTCCTTAATCTTCCCGCCATGGAGATAGAAGTTGTGTGTCAAGTTGCAGAAACTCTGTCTAATGGCTTGCATTAAAATTTGAATTAATCATGCTCTGAAACATCTTGAGGAATCTTGATAATAAAAAGGAGCCCCTCTACTAATTTTTAAAACCATCTATCATATTGCTTGGCCAGACATTCTTCCAGATGTTTAATCATCGCTGTGTAAATTTTAAATCCATTTTAGTTAGAATCTTAATGAAGTGACTAAATCCCAAAAATACTAGGAACCATGGCAGAAATTTTCTTTTTTTTGGTTCCATCAGACTATATTTTTTTTGTTTGTTTGTTTGATTTGCAAGATTCCTGGACTGTGTGGATTTAACCAATGCATTTGCTGGTCTGAACTAAAGCTATGGCTAAAATAAAATACGCAGAACAAGTTCAGTTCTAATATAGCAGTTATCATACTGCACATATTGCATGCAGTATGATGACAAAAGTTTAGGATCTATAGTAAAACCCTTGAATCCTGAAATTCCCTGAAATCTGCCTGGATGTATTTGTTTTGTTGTTGTTTCTGGGGATGGGGAATGCAAAGCTGGAAAAGAGTACATTTTTTTCCTGTACCTTGTGTCTTTGCAAAGGAATAACTGGAAGTCATTTACTACCAGGAGTATGTTATAGTAACACGCATCCTTTCATCTATTTCAGCCAGGTTTCCTGACAGAGAGCATGATCAGTACCTTTGATGTTATGTGTATTCCTAATACCAAAAGAAAATTAAGTGAAGTGCAAGGCTTGATTTTTAAATAATTGTATTTTCCATAGTTTAAAAGCGATTCAGATGCCTAAAAAAATTCAATGCATTTGATAAGACTTAGATATGTGCAAAGGGCTACTAGGACATCTGCACAGACTATTTTGCATATGAAGGGACATGGCTTGCATATTTAAGCTCTCGCTAGATGCCTATGTCTGAAAAGCACAAATTAAAACTAAGAAGACGACAGACTTTAACAGTACCTATGGACAATTTAAAACCACTTGTGAAGCAAATTAGAGCTCTTGGTTTTGTGGGGGATAATTATTGCTGTAACAGACAGAAATGTCCTTGACAAGATTCACTGGAAAGAATACTGCTTCACACTAACAATAACTAGATTTTGTTACCTGAATCTATTAGCGGTATAAGGGGGGGAAAAAAAAAAAATGTGTGGTATGCAGTGTCAAACTCCATTTGAGTCAGTGAGGAAGCAAGAAGTGTGATGGAAGACGGAGATGAGGATGAAGTGTACACATCATTCTAGCCTCAGGAGGAAACTAACACTATCAAAAAACTTCCTATTCAGTTTCTGGATTTAACATCAGGAGTTCTTGTGGCATTGTGAATTAGTTGCTAAGGCCATTTGGCAAGGCCAAGAGGCCTTAAAGGGCTAAGGTATCAGTTGCTTTTATCACAGGCACGAGTTTGCCTGACTACATTTTTTTAAACTCAGGTAGTTTTCTGCCTTTTGCAGGGGAAAAGAATGAATTTAGTTGTGGATAAGGTCCACAGTGTGTGCCCAGTGTGAGTTGCTACCATTCTCTGTAAGGCAGATATGTTGGGATGTCCTTTCTTGAAAAAATCAAAAATATTTGGGTAAATGTAAATGTATGTTTGAAATTTTGCGTAAACCCCATTGCAGTTACAACTTCCTTGTGAGGGGAAGTTGAGGGGCAGGCACTGACCTCTTCTCTGTGGTGATCAGTGACAGGACCTAAGAGAACAGCCTGAAGTGTGTCAGGGGAGGTTTAGGTCAGATGTTAGAAAAAGGTTCTTCACTCAAGAGGTGGTTGGGCACTGGAACAGGCTCCCCAGGGAAATGGTCACGAGCCTGACACAGTTCAAGAACTGCTTGGACAATACTCTCAGGCATGTGGTGTGACTCTTGGGGACAAGATCATCAGATGAGCAGGAACTAGACCTTAGATTTTCAGTCATGCAAGATGACCTAATCACTGAATCATTTTTTTTAACACTGTTAGCTTTCACATAAGTGCATGGTTCACCATCACCCTCTGACATATTGGTACTGAAAACATTTGTCATGATCCTAAATAGTATAAAGCTTCCTGAAATGCTTCCTGCTAACAAATAGGATTGTACAATCAAAGTACTGTAAGGCAAAATTTAATTTGCTTTTATGTAAGCAAGATAACAGTTCTTCTCTAGCCCTAGGTAGGATTCAAAAATTCACGTGATTCATTTACTTGGAAAAACACCCTGCCTTTTTTTTTCCCCTCTGAGATATCAACATAAGTGGTTACTTCATCAGCATAGTGTGTGCCTTTTCAGTAAGATCACTGTAACCTTGCTCAAAGCAAACTTGAAAGGTTGGTGTAACATGAAGTTTTATCATGTCATAAATGATCTATGACAACAGGAAAATGATCCTTAATATCAGGATGACTCAGACTGTCTCACTTAATTGACTACACAAAAGAGACAACCTCCTGTCTGTGTATGAATAGCCTCCCTAAGTCTCCAAGGTACTTCTGTAACACAGACCTGAACATGTAAACACTCACCCATTATTAGTGTTGTTAAATGACTTGCAATATTTGCTCTGAGGAGCTTCAGACTTTTCATGTTAATTGGTAGAAAATCAAAGATATATTTAAAATACCAAATTCATAATTCAAAGCCACTATTATAATTTCAGGTGGAGGTGTATATTGACACCGCTCCAGTCAAAGTTGATTTTCAATTCTTGATTGAGATCTGTTCTTTCCCTTCCAGGACTATTCTTGACCGATAAAGTAACAAGTAGCTGAAAAATTAAGCAGCGTATGTCTGTAAAATTTCAGTGCTATGAAACCTTTTCAAATATTGAAAGGATTGAAATTTTACCTGTATAAGTATTACTTAATTTCAACAGAAAGCTTAATAGAAAGTTTATGAAATTATTTGTGAGTGCTTTTCTTAAAACTGAACTTCCTAAGAATATCTTGGTTTTACTTTATCACCCTCATTCTTGGTGATGGATAATGCTGCTGAAAGAATTAATTTTCCTAATATATACTTGTTCACCCAGGTAATTGTTAAAATATTGGTTTTGCATTTACATTTGTGTTCGCTAGCAGGAGGGCAACTATAAAACATTTTCCTTCGTACCAACTATTACAAGTTAAAATTAGAATAAAGAAAATGCTAAGTTCAGGAAATTGAATGTTAAAACTGTTACTTTTTTTTCAGTAGCACACAATTTTCTTCTTAAAATATACTGAATAAAAGTTACTATTTTAATTAAAATGGCATATGAGCTTCTAATTTCCAGTTGAACAACTTTGCCTTTCACACTTTGAACAGTATCAATTGCTCACAATTTGCTTTTGCCATTGTTGGAGCCCATCTTGCCAAGGCCTGTGACAACATTTTGCTCTTCAGTGCTTTTAATGTTCAGCTTTCAATTCCTGGATCACTTCCAAAACCACAAAGTGCCAGTTGTTTTCCAAGTTATAAACACAGCTTTAAATCCATTAAACTCCTCTGCTGTTTCTTCTGTGACTTCAACTGTTGTATCACAGAAAGAACCAGGCAAAGTTCCTTTGCTCCTCAAGAATGTAATACGCCACGGCTCATTTGAAGTAGCATCTTCACAGAGTAAACCTTTATAGGAGAGACTAAGTGTGGCATTCTTGAGTGGCATCTGGCAGTTTGTGATACAGAGCAAATATGGTTGGAGATTGTTATTCCCCAGAGCATTTTATACAAAGGAGCTTAGACTATGCAAGAATGACTTAAAGCAGCACAGGTTTCACGCTGGAAAGGCTGGCTTTAAATACTATATATCTTCAGTCAAGTTAAAATGCGTAACAATCTTTTAATCTCTTCCTCTTGATCAAAAAGAAGAAATCAGCAATGAAAATAGGTTTTGCGTGTGGTGAATTAGTACACAGTACTGCTGGAAACCCTGTAAAAGTGGAAGAAGACCTGGTCTCTGGAGAGCAGTAATACTGCATTTCTGTAAGCCTCTTGATCAGCATTTGGAATTGATGTAAAGACAGTCCATCTTCTACTTTATTTAAGTAGACCAAATAGAATTAGATAGAAAAGCTGTCAGTGATATGTGGAACTGGATGACTATGAGTAATTGGAGAAAAGAAATTTAGTCCAAGAATTGTGGAATTACTTTTGAACCTTATATTAGCCCTAATAAAAATTTTTTATCCAAGTATCTCTAAAAGATTTCCTTTCCTGAAAGACATTGCTGAAGTTCTGTGGTGAAGCCACTTAAAAGTAGGGAAAATAAGACAGGCTAAGATCCTTTGTAGATGATCATTCTGTTTTGAGAAAGTAAATTCCATAAAATGTACTTCTTTTCTACTGTGGTGAGTGAAATAAAATGACAAGTATTGCATAATGCAAATATATTAGGTTTTGTCTAAGATTCAGGTGATTAATTGTCATTCTCAAACTGGGAGCTGGATATAATCTTTTCCTTCATTTGTCATTGGTGACTAAAAGTAATAACTATCCCAGATTCACAGCTTTATACTGATGGCTTCCACAAGGAAAATTTTGTGCCGTTAGTAATTTTAAGTTCTAAAACTGAGTTAACATGGGCCTGTGTATCTGCCTTTTTCTGCCCTGCTACAAAGGGGTATTGGGTCCATCTGGGACAGTTAGTTTTCCTTGTAGGAGACCATATGTGTTTTAGATTTATGACTAAATCAATATTGATAAAACAATGTTTTGGCTGTTACAGTACAGTGCCTAAATAGCATCAAGGCCTTCTCTGTTTCTCAGTGTCCCCCACAAGCAGAATGGTGGTAGGCAAAGTATTGTGAGGAAGCACAGCTAGGACAAGTGAACCCAGCTGACCGAAGGGATATTCTGGATCATACAATATCATGCCCAGCACTAAAAGTGAGGGTGTAATATTAACAAAGTAGTCTTTGCTCAGAGACTGGCTGGGCATCAGACTGTCAATGGGAGGTGCTGAGTGATTGCCTTTGCCTCACTTGTGTTTCTTTCCTCTTTCCTTCACTTACTAAACTGTCTTTAACTGGACCCAGAAGTTTCCCACACTGTTGCCCTTCATATTCTTTTTCCTGTTCCACTGTAAGGCAGGGAGTGAGTAGCTGGGGGGATGCTTAGTTAATCACTGGGGTCAACCCACCACAAAAGGAGTGAACTTAGCAATAAACAGTTTAGAGTAACAAAATAAACTCAACAAGAGATGGAAACAAATCTCATCTCTGAAGGAGAACAACACATAAATTGTTTTTGTGATACAGCAATCACTAGGCTGAAAGTCCAAAATGAGAAAGGTAGGTGCTACTTTATTTAGAGATGAAGTACACTAATCTTGCTACATTAGATTATTTACTCTCTTTCAGTTAAAAATTGCCTGAAAAATATTGCCTAAAAAACCCCAGTACCTTTCTGAAAATAATTGCATGCTTTTGTGGATATCTGCAGTGCACCACTTTTACACTGCCCAGGAAGTTTTCTCCTTTGCATAAGAATCCCATTAAGTCTTCATAATAGTATGCAGGTGGTCTAGAAAGAATGGGAATCCAAAGTGTGACATTGCTTTTTATATAGACATATAAAATCTTTCCCTCTAAATAAAAGAAATAATAAGTTAAAAGGGAAAGTCAAATGCAAACTAGTAGAAAACTAACCCTTGCTCTGCTTGTTAAAATAAACTTAGGAAGTGGTCATTGGTATAAGTATTGTTAACTAAGAAAACCACTAGAGCATTCTGTTCCCACAAAAAAAAAAAAAACAAAACAAAAAAAAAAAAACACCACTAAAACCCAAAAACAAACAAGCAAACAAAACCAAACAGCCCCAAACAAAACAAGCAAACAAAACAAAAAAATCCCAAACACACCACAATCGAGTTACCTCATAACTTTTTCTTCTTCATACCTCATAACCTGAGGGAAACAGAATTATAGAAGGATTAACACTTGGTAAAACAAACCTGTAAAGAAACCAAGAATCAGTCAGCTTTTTCTCCAAGTTCACAGCTGATCTGAAGAACCATCTTTTCTGTAAAACAATCTTCAAGAAAAGAAACCTTTGATATTTACTTGGATACTGCACAGAGCCCTTTTGACATGTGCAGTTACTTAATGATTTTGCTCCAATTTGATTTAGTATGATTTTTTCCTGAAACAGTGAAGAAAATCTCTTAAGAAAATGGTGCTTTTCTCCAAAGGAATAAAACCAGGACTGCAGGCAATGATTTCAGCTTTACACTAAGAATATAATATGAATGTAATTATTTTTGTTGTGAGATGGAGTGAGAAATTGTATGACAGAGTGGATCATCTGCATTTACTAAAAATAGACAGTCATTTTGCCAAAGTAGTGTCTTTTCTTATGTAATTCTAAAAGCTATTTAGAACTACTCAACAGAATGGAAACCACTACTGTTTCAGTCCCAAGTTGTGCTTTTCCAGGATACATTTCACTAGAATTGTTTGGTTAGGTAGTGTAACTGTATGTATTCTTTTGATAACGTATTTGGAATTTTGATCAACATCTCTATTTTATTACTTTATTGCTGTGGTGCTCTGCATAATTGCTGACTATTTTCACAAAAGGAAGTGTGACTGAATAATGAAAAAAACCCTGTTAGAATAGTAGTAAAGCATCACTCTGATCATTAGTTGTTTGTCACCTGTGTAGAAAATCGTATTACATTTCCCTACAGTGTGGTGTCTGACACAGGCAATGGTACAGTATATTAATAGCTTAGAGAAACAGCCATAGAGAAGCAGCATCTGAGTGAACTGTGCCTGCCACTCAAGGGTAAAAGCAAATCTTAAAAATCTGGAATTGTGTTGGTATAACTTAAGGTTGAAAAACTGGAACCTGATTTGGTATTCAAGCACCTCACAGCCTGGTGATGCTGAGATTTCTTCTTATAGGAATATAGGACTGATAGAAGCTTTCCAGGTCAATATCACACCAGCTGGAGTGGAAAAAAAAGGCAAAAAGCCCCACGAGTTCTTGTGTGCTTTCACAGCTAATAAGTTTGAATTGCTGTTATTACTAAGAGTAGAGCATGTTTTATTACTTCACAGTAATAGATAGAAACTCTCTCCCTCATTAGGCCTCTTGTGAACAAAAGGGTCAAAATGCCATTGATTCTGAACAACTGCAGTTTGCTACCTTGCACCACAGAGTGTTTGAATTTAACATATCTAGTGTCATGGTAAGAAACAAAAGAATGATTCATACAGTGTTGCAGAGATCAGCTCTGTGTTTTCAAGAGGAAAAAGAGGCATGAATTATTAATACTGCTGTTAGATACCTTGACAATACTTTATCTCTTGTAACTCTTAAATAAAACAGCCAGTCATTTGCTTGCAATGAATAAATCTCTACTTTGTGCCAGTAAACAAACAACATTTTGTGAGATACAAGAATTTTTAAAAGATTGGAGTTTACTTACTGCAAGGATATTGAGCTCTGACAAAAACATCTTTGCTTTTTTTTTTTTGAAGAAAAAAATAAAAAAATAAAAAAGATGATCTTCCATAGAGACTAAACTGTTAGAGAACTGTTTTGCTGTGCACTGTTTGGTAACTAGCTAAGCTGTGCATTTTACAAAAATAAAATCTTTGGAGAAATAAATCTCAGGCAGCATTACTATGGAGATTGTCTCAATATGCTATTTCACTTTAGTCAGTCAAAAACCTATAAAGGGAGGTGTTTTTTTTTATCATAAAGAACAGAATTACAAAAGTATTTGGGTACCTAAAGATGCACCCAGAAAGAAAATCCATGGGATTTTTCCTAAACTGGTGGTGGTGTTGCCTAGCTCAGTGAAGTTAGTTCTGGCTTCAGAACTGCATTAATTAAATAGGGTAGAGAAAATACACCAGTGGTTCTTTCTTTTGCCACCAGTAATGTCTTCAGTCACTGTCAGATCTGGGTGTTATGCTTCCAATAGAATTGCAAACTTAGTGATTTCCATTCTTGATCTGTGGTTTGGTTTCCTTAAGAATGATAAGCAGCAGTATGGTTGAAACAAATTGACAAAGTAGAATAAAGTCAGTCCAGAGTACTTAAACAGATACTGTGATTCTGTATAGACTGTGTGAACAGCCATAGCTACAGTGAATGAACAAGTTGGAAAAGCATTAGACATTATTCAAAAGAGTAAAAAACTCCTGAATCAGCAATATGGGTGTTGCACAAAGACCACTTTTTTGATTTTTATAAATGTGGCTCTAGTATGAAATAATGCTTTTTGTTCATATTCCAAAATGACTACTTATTCTTGAATTTACGTATCAATTAAAACCAAACATCTGAAAATGCAATGCGCATAATTTTCACTCTACTGCACTCTTAAACCTATGAAGAGAGGGAAATCTTTTTACAAAATTTATGTTTAAATTAATGGGAGAAATATGCTACCTTAAATATACTGTACTTGCTACCGAATTTCCTGTTGGACAGTTGATGATAGGAAAAAAACCCGACAAAGAGGCTGAACAACTAAATGCTCTTCATCTTTTATATAACCAGCTCATCGCACGATGTGGCTTTTTCCAAAGTTACTTCATGTTTAATCATGAGAAAGTTTTGTTTCCTGGAACTCTGGTTAAGAACAGCCAAGCACAAGTTAACACATTTCCTTATTGATTAATTTAGAAGACAAAAAAAGTATTATTTCATGTTGAATGAAGTATTATCTTCATCTCCCAAGTGAGAGCTGTCATTTGGATTTCAGCACTTTTTATCTGGTATAGATTTCCTTGTGGGTTTTCTTGATTAATGAATTGAAATAAATATTAAAAGCGTAGTTCAAACTGAAACACAGAAAATACTCAACATCAGGGGAAAATATTTTGTTGTCTTTTGTTTTCTTCATTTCAGCTATTTTACAAAATTCAAGAAAATTGAGTAAAACCTGTTGATGGTTCTGATGTTTTTTTTTTTTTGGTTTTTTTTTGTTTGTTTTGTTTTTTTGTTTGTTTGTTTTTGTTTTTGTTTTTGTTTTGTTTTTGTGTTTTTGTTTTTGTTTTTTTAAATAATCTGTTTAAACCAGAAACTTCCACTCAGGGTCTCTGGTACTCCTTTGCATTAGTCAAGAGACAGTGCCTTTAAATAGTGGTTTTCCTCTTTTTTCCCTTTTTGCTGTTTAACAAAAAAGTGAACTGCTGGTCTTCACAGTTCTTGTTTGACACTGCTTTCAGGCCAAGAACTGGACCCTTTGGCAGCAGAGTTTGAACAGTATTTGTGGGAGGAAGGTAGAGATAAAGATGATATTTAAGAAATCAGAAAGATTAAAATTTAAAAGTTTATTAAATTACTTCCTGTTTCACTTGAGTTCTTTTACTTCCTTGCTCCTTGCTCCTTGCAAAGTCTGGAAGAGAAGAGAGGGAGAAAAAATTAAATAATTCTGAATGTTATTGCCTGTTAATATTTCAGTTTAAATAACTTTCATCAATGGCTGCCAAACTGAGAAACATAGAGACTTCAAGCGAGACAAAACAACAACGCAGCATCAGTGGCAGCAGCTCATGGCAAATTCTGAAATGTCTAATAAGTAGCTGTCAAATCAGAAAGTCAAAGCAAGCGCCTGTGCACAATAATTATCTGTGAAAGAGAAGAGTGTTAATGTGGGCATTTTAGGGATAAGAAAATAAAACCCAAAATATAAGAAAATATTCCCTTTGGAAAAGAGGACATTTTATGAGAAACACACTTTGCCTTCACCTCTCACCTGTCTCTTTATCCCTACCATTACTGAACTCATAGATGCTGTCAATGCATATGTACTGTATACAGGTGAATATTTTTTTTCCAAATCTTTTTGAGTTGTCTAACTAATTTTCATGTTTGCAGGAATGTCATACCAATTTTTCTGAAGGTCTTACATCTGAGCCAATCACAAAACTGAAGGAAAGCTTCCTAAAATCAAATGGAGATTTTCTGTTGCCTTTAGATTAACTATCTAGATAGGCTCCTGGATAGTTAGATCCAATACAGACTTTAAGAGGCTTACCTGTAAAATAAATATGTCCAATAGTTTAGGGTCCCTAAACATTTTTGTGGCTCAATTCAGTGCCCTTGCTTCAACCGTAGAAAGCTTTGGCTGATCTTGGTATTTCTCCTTAAGTCACACTCATTTCTTGAATGCTGTGTAGTCCACATGAAGGAAAACTATACTTTCATTTGATGAAAATGATTTAGAAATAATGGAAAAGGTTGCTAATCACAGAATCACACAGAATCACAGAGTGGTTGAGGTTGGGAGGCACCTCTGGAGGTCATCTGGTAAAACCTCCTGCTAAAGCAGGACCATGTAGAATCTGTTGCCATAGACCATGTCCAGAAGGGTTTTAAACATCCCTAAGGAGGCAGATTTGAAAACATCCCTAGGTGACCTTTGCCAGTGCTCAGTCAACTGCTTAGTATAAAAGTGTTTCTTGATATTCAAGTGGAAAATGCATCTGTGCATATTCGAGGTAGCTTAGAAGACATGACACATAGAAACTATCACCTTTCTGTTTTCAGCATTGCTGTCTGTCTTTCATGATTATGGAAAGACTTAAAGTAATTTAGCTTGGGAATTGCTGTCTGGGATCACATCCTGTTTTCCATGGAGAACAGATCTAAGTGATAGCATGTGACATTGCAATGGCAAGAGGGATCCATGATAAAATACCAGCCATTTACTGAGGGAGAGTCTTAGGTACTAGTATTGCTGAAAAAGGGCATTTATTTTTTGATGAGTGAGTTCTGAAAAGCCCAGTTTGATTTGCATCAGTGACTGTAACTGAACAAGTTCTGCAGCTGCTGTTGTACCTTTATTGTGGTTTTTTATTTTGTTTTTCTATCATGTGTTTTTTGTTATGTTGTGGGTGAGCTGACTGACCAGTGAGTGTCCTCACATTGGAAGGCATCATTAAGAGTGAGAAAATTAATTAAGTATCTGCTTTACCTGGAAATTAGCATCTGTGTAGAAGCAAAGACATAAATCAAAATACTTATTTGTCAGCAAAATTACTTCCTGTTAAAACTGGTAAATAGATGACAGCAAAGACAATTCAGTAGCAAATGTTATGTTTCCTCAGAAAGTTCAGGATTTAACGATGAAAAGCAAAAAGCACTAATGCTTATGCTAGGGAAAGGGTTAATACTGACATTTTGGGCAGGATTAGAATAGACGCTACAAATCTACAAATTTTCTGTGACACTCTGTGGTGTAAGTAATCTAAATGGTGCAAGATTCTCAAGCTTATGTAGGCACTGATCTCCCTGATTCTTGGGCTATTTGGAGATAAATGCTAGCCTTTTTTTTTTTTCCCCCTTTGGTATTATCAGAACATAAAAGAATGAAGAATTTTAAGATCAAAAATGAGAAACATTTTGATGGAGGCAAATATCTTGAAATGTGATCACACAGAAATAAAAAAAATTGTATTGTTGAATAGAAATTGCTTTTTTATAAAATTCTTTATAAAAGGCTAACTCTAATCTTGAAAGATCTATGTTCCAATAAATAGATTACATTAGTAGGAAATAGCTCTCTCTTTTTTTTTTTTTTTTCAGGTGACTGAAAGACTTTCAACTACTTTTAGCTTTCAGCAAGAGACTGTTTCAAGTCAAGGAAACTATAGTTAAAAAGGAAGCCATTGAATCATCTTCATACAAAAAGAGACTGCAAGGTGCTGCGGTCATGTTTTATGACCCTAATCTTTCAATCACATCTGCATGGATTGGTGTCTAGGCCTACTAGATTAAATTCTTAATGTGTGCAGTTCTCTCTGCAGTCATTTTTATCCACCAAAAAGCCGGTTTCCAATTAAAGAAAGGATGACTGACAGCTTGATGTAAGTGAAGAAAAGCTTTGTTCTCAGAGAAGTACAATGCATGGTTCACCTCACATGTTAGAAGAGATTTTGAATTAAATTCTCAGTATGTATGAAGGTAGAGCCATGTAAGAACCACATCACTGTATAGAATTTGAATAGCCTGTGGTGGTTTAGTTCGTAAGTGCTCGTTTTTGGGACAGGCTAGTGGCAGATATTAAGATACATGCATCAAAAGCCAAAATCCTATTGCAGCTTATCTTTATGCTTAATTGTGGTAGAAACCCATTATGAATAATTTCCTCCACACTCTTTCTACATACCTTTATTATCTTTAGAACAGAAAAGAGAGGGCTTGGACACTGGATTCTGCCTTTGAAAAAGACTGTCCTGACTCAAGCCAGCAGCTGCCCTACTCCCTGTACTGATAATTGGAGACCTCTCCAGGCTGACCACACCTATTATCTATCCATTTGTCCATGTCTTACAGTTTTTCATTGGTGATATCCCTATTTGATGTTATTCATGAAATGACAAGACTACTTTTCTGAATTGACTCACAGCCACAAGGGCTTTGGTGTTACACAGGGATAGACACTTGCTTACACTTCAGGATTTGATAGGTTGCAAAAGTATGTCAGTCCTGGTTTCAGCTGGGATAGAAGTAATTTTAGTAGCTGGTACAGAGCTGCGTTTTGGATTCCAATGAGAATAATGCTGATAACACAAAGATGTTTTGGTTGTGGCCAAGTAGTGTTTACCCTAAGTCAAGGACTTTTCAGTGCACAAGAAGCTGGAAGGAAGCACATCTGACCCAAATTTGCCAAAGGGCTATTCAATACCATAGACTGCCATGCTCAGTATATAAACTGTGAGGGGCCTGTTACTTCTGGGGGACTGGCTGGACATTGGGCAGCGAGTGGTGAGCAATGGTATTGTGCATAATTTGCCTTTCCTGGGTTTTATTGCCCTCTCTTCCTCTCCTTTAATTAATATTATTATTAATAGTAGTATTAGCATTATCTTTACTGTTACTATGTTTTACTTTGTTTCAATTATTAAACTGTTCTTGTCTCAACTCACAAGTTTTCTTTTCTTTCCTGATTCTCCTCCCATTCCATTGGTAGAGGGGAAAGAGGAGTGAGTGATCACCTGTGTGGTACCTGTTTGCTGTTTGGGGATAAACCTTGGCAATGTCTTTCTCCTTATGGTTGAAATATGACAATCAAAAAGCTATGGAGATTACTTCCCTGAAGTGAAATCCAGTAGAGATTTACACATGTGTGGTCAATGTGATAATTCAGCAGAATGTTAGATGAAAAACCCTCTTCAAAACTAGCTCCTGGAAACACCCGTACTTGAAATGGTCTTGCCAACACATGAGGAGGTAAGATGGATGGCAGAGACTGGCGCCCAGGCTTCTTCTTCAGGCTTACCTCACCTTTGGGTTAGTTCTGTTATCTATTAAGAAATTTGCCGTGTCTAAAAGTTTGCTTTTCAAGGAGTTCCAGGGAGATGGCAGAGCTAGCAAAGCAACCCTTCTGGGTGTTTTCATACAAGATTTCTTTTGGAAAGTACCACATTGCATCAAATAGGACGTATTTTCAAATATTATTCTGAGGGGGATTCTTTCATCTCTCCCTTTCTTTTTCCCCACCTGTGCTCACACATGGTCTTGACATTAAAAAGACCTGATGCCCAGCTGTCTGGGTACCCCATATTTATGGCTGCAGCAGTCACTGGTGCTGCACAGCAGGATGATCTCTCTCCTGCCATCTGCAGGAGAATACAAATAGCAACATCGGGTCCTAATGAGAGCATGACGGCACAGAGGCAGCAAGGACAGTGCTTTCACGTGTGCCCGTCGCAGGAGCTCAGGCCCTTTCAAATTCTGAAACAAAAAAAATCTGAAGAAATTGCCAGATCTTGTTGAGTGCTCCTTTATCCAGGCAATTCAAACCATTGTCACCAGGCCTCCAACAACATCCCTGAAATGTCTAGTTGCTTCCTCCAAATCAAGTGAGGACAAGTCTTTCAGAAGTTTCTATTAAAAATTTTGTATTTGTTCAAGTGAACTTTGTATCAAAATGGAACCATAATAATGATAAAGAGTAATAACCATATTTTCCCATAAACCATCAAAGAAAGGACATTTTCTCTTGTCTAATGCTGTAATTTGAGCAGTTTAAGCAAAGTTATGGTTTGATTGTCATTTATTTTCCAAGAGAACATGGAAATGTTAAATATTTATACAGATAACTCCATGGTTAATGTATTTCTTGTTCAAACATTCCATATTGTACAATGTTGGAAAAGTATACAATGAAAACCAGAAAGAACTGAAGAAATTAATACATTTTGAAAATAACTCTTTCTCATTTTAATGTGATTTTTTTCCTTAACAGACTGAATTGAACAACTTACTTTGTCTTTATGCTAACAAAGCTAGTCTGGTTTATTGCTGAATTTAGAGGTGAAGTTGCTTTTCTTGCCTCAGGATCTTAAGCACATACAATCTTGTCCATGTGTCTAAAAGGCTAAATATGCTAAATTGCCATGAACAAAAAAGAGCTTTCAGGACCCTAGTGATACAATGTCTGTTGGCTGCTTGAAATATTTCTGAACTGGAAGTTTCTGTTAGTGGCTATGTAGCTATATAGCTGGGGTTTCCTTTTACCTCAATTCACACAAGGTAACATGAAATTTAATAAATTACTGCTCTCCTCCTCACCAAAAAAAGAAAAGAAACCCACCAAAAACGAGAAAAAAAAAAAGTAGTTTGTGTCAGATAAAAAAGGAATTTATTAACTTCTTCTAGTTTAAATTCGTGAGTCATTGAAGCTTCTGAATCAGAATCCCTCATCACCTCTAAGAAATTTAGGAAAAGACCATTTCCATGATAAAAATGTCTTTCAGGGGAAAAAGGCATCATTCTCTGTGTCTGTTGCCTCCCTGGGAGTAAGAAAGCATTTAGTGTGAGTTATTACAGCTCTACAACAGAAAATGGTTCCCCAGCTGCAGTCTTCAGCAAGAGATGCTTCTTTTAAAAACGAAATAATTTGGGATTCATGAACTGTTTCAACCCTATTTAACTCGCCACAGAGCAACTCAACCTTTTTTTTTCCCTACTGTATATAATTCCCGCAATGGTCAAATCTTCACAAATTGATGATTGCATGTGGCAGCTCTGAAGATTTGGACTACACTTGTACTGCCAGGTTAAGATGTGTTGTGGTCTGCAGCTGTAAAAGGAATTAAATATTCTCTGCTTAAATACTAGTCTGATTTCACTATAGAAAATGCGAGTTTGGGAGATTTGCTGGTAGGCAGAATTTCACTGCTGTGGGTTTTCCTTATGCACTGTATGTCCCAGGTGTGACCCTTGTCAAGGAGCCAACCATGAATGGGCACTTTCTTTTTAAGAGAGTTCCAGAATCTAATTAAAATCTGCAGAGCATAGACCTGCTCAGAGAAGAAAAAACTATGATTTGTGAATCTGGATATAGGCTTGACAATGAGAAGAAATGAGTTTAATTGCTGCTTCTGTTTTTGAATGAATCCCTTCTTGGCAGATATGGTTCAATAAAACCTGGGAAAAATGCAAGTAATTTCCATGAAAAATCACTTTGGATAAATTGATCTGTATTTGATAAAAATCCTATGCTGATTTCACAAAATCTTCTCAAAAGAATGAAACTAGTGGTTGTAACTGCTGCTCTCCACTGTGGTCATAGACTAACTTTCCCTGTGTGCCAAACACTTCTCGAACACACAGGTGCTTTGTAGGCAGTCTAAGCAGTTTGCCTTGTTTAATAATTTTGGCAGTGGATTCAAGGGTGGGGTTTTATTCGGATTCTTCAAGGCATGTTTCAGCTATTTTTAGGTTCAGTTTGCCGGCAAAAGTCTTGTCACTGCTCTTAGCAGGCAACCCCTTGTGACAAGATGGAGGGATATTTGTGAATTGGGGGAGGGAGATGGGAAACTGGCTATAGGGAGGAGATCCTCACTACAGACAGATGGACTTACTCTCTAAAAGGGATTCCCAAACTCTTGTTTGCACTGCTGCTATTTAAAGCCATAGCGCATAATCTGCAGCTTGACTGTTTCGCAGTAAGGATTGCTTTCAATTTTTTACTGTGCAGAGTTTGCAGTTAAAAGGTACATGAGAGGTCAGAGGAGTGGTGAAGGCTGACAGGAGTCTTTTCTTCAAAAGTAGAAATGAGCCATTGCACCGTTTAATTCACTGACATTAGCCCACATAGAGTGCAAATACCCCTCCAGAGTGATACTTTTGTTTACAGCAGGATCTGATTTCAACTTGCACAGAATATAAAGCTGGTGTGGGTTACATGTGTTTTGCACACCCAATAAATGTCAAGGCACTGGACATTATACTGCTTTGTAGAGACTTGTAGCCACTTACCAATTTATTAATTTCCAGACCACCATGCACTGCATTTATGCCTGAGTTTTCTCATCTGTGTGATGGGAACAAATCCTTACTAACTTACTGTACCTCACAGCATATTTCAGTTCATTCATTAATGTTTGGAAAGACCACTGAGACCATTCAATAGGTGCATAACAGAAGGAAAAAATCTTAATTATTGTTAGATGGCTACACGTTTAATTATCCTCACTCTGCTACCTGAGAGCTCTAGAGTTAAACTTTAATGGCTCCAATAATTGCAGTGGGGATATGCCATTTATAGCTCAGGACGGTATAATTTTTCATGCAATGATTTTCATTTTCTTCACTTTCAGATTTAAATCTAGCTTTCTTTAGTTTCAATTTTGCTGAAAACAGCCATATTGCTACAAGCATAAATTATGGTAGATGAACGTTAATGATGTCTGTTCACAGCTGTTCTTAGCTTAAATAATTACCAGTCACTCCCTATGATCAATATTTTAAATGCCTAAACTATTCAATTAGGAGCACAAAACACTTGCTTCTGTTATTACTATTAAAGCCAAACCTTAACTGAAATACCTGTAACATTCATGTTATAGAAAAATATGTTCAAGGCTGTTGATTTATTAACCAAGTTGGTTAGTGTTTGATGGCAGATCTGAATGTGTGTAGTGTTGCAAATACATTTAAAAACCCATTGAAATTAATGCTACATTAATTACTGATTCTATGAACACTCTAGCATATGCTAGTATTAATTGCATCCATTATCACAAAATAAACATCTCTTTATAAAAACAAATGATGGTTCATCTTAATATTCTTGATTTTGATATCCTCCTTCACAGCTGTTGCTACTTCTGTTTTAGTGTTTTTGCTATAAAGAGCCACCTGTTAATTATAACTCATATTGTGGATATTTTTGTCCTTAGGAGAAAAAAACCAAGCATCTGAAAAAATATAATGGAATATTAACCCTCTGAATTATTTACTAAAATTTTGTTAAGTTTTTTGCAAGAATTACCCTGCTTAAATACATGGAACTTTTATATTTTTCTTTGTATAATAAATAAATAATAAAATGCATTATACTGTTAATATTTGTATTGCAATAATAAAATTTGTGTTCAAGAAACTGCTTACACAGCTACTAAGAGAAGCATGTGTTTAAGGCAAGATTGCTGTTTCTGTTCTGTGGACAAGAATACCCTTGATAGGAAGCCCCAAAAACTTGTTTCAAATAATTTATATAAAAAATCCAAGGAAGTAATTTTGGTTTAATTTTGCTTTCACCTAATGAGCCATTGCTGACTACCCTGTAAATCTACCATTTCTTAGCCAGACATTTCCATGGTGAAAACCTTCAGAGAGAACAGAGTGGCTTTTAAAGTGCCAGTTTCTTTTGAAAAATGTCTCATTATAAATCACACTATAAGGTTACTGTCTTTCAGTTTAGATTTTCTCAGTTACAAGCAGAAAGGTTTTGTTGTTTTATAATTTTTGTCTTTGCAAACTGAACTTGGGTTTTGCAATGTTTATGTTTTCTTTCTGCCCTGCCATTTATCATCTCTTAAAGAACCACCTGGACCAAACCTGATAGTGAGTCACTGTATTGTTATTAACCCCTTTCCACAAAGATCTTAAGTAATCACATCTAAGGGCAAGATTCCTGGCAAAGAGAATGTAATTATCAGTTCCTTCACTGTAGTGCAGTAAAATAGACTATCTATTTGTCATTTGGTCATTAGCTGGAGTGAGATTTCAGCATTAGCTGTAGTAAAGACCTTGGAATTAAGGCACAGAGAAATGTTACTTGTGATGTTTGATGGTGCTTTAGTCTCATCTGTTTCATGGAGTGCCATCCACAGGCCTGAGATAGATGCCTAAACTGTACTGTCAGTCACTTCAGATAGAATTCAAATAGGTTTGCAATTTAGGAGGAGCCACCTATGTATTTTGAAATATCAAGTACAAGCTGAGGTTTCTGATCAGACTACACTGCCTTCTTCTGAGAGGGGGATACAAACACAAAAGGAGGTCAAGACTTTCCTGCATGGGACCACAAATAGAGCCCACTCTCATTGAATATTGGAAGCAGGATGACCTGCTGTGTCTGTACTGTTTCCTTTGACATTGAATGGGAACACTGCGTCTATTTCTTGCAGTAATATTTATGTCTAAATCTTTATATTGGCAGATTTTGGTCTTTTTTTGTTTGTTTTGGGGATAGATTTTTTTTATTCCAGAAAATAAGTACAATCAAATAGACTGGAAAAGAGTATAATTAAAAGCTATTGACATTCCTAAAAGAAAACTCCAGCTATTATTATATAATCTAATTTTCTTACTGCCCTCCATCACACACCCCCACTTTTCAAAAGAATGCTGCCATTGCCTACTTCATTTTTGTGGACTTTCTTGTTTCAAATGAGACCATTCTGCTTTATATCTAAAATATATTCAGCACACCCTGAAGATCTGTATCTTATGTTCACAAGCTTTTATAATACTGCTGCTTTTTTTTAATCCAGTAGCCTAGCAATTACAGCAGTCATTCAGGTATTCAGTTTCAAGGCTTCATCTGAAAGGTTAAAAATCAACTTCTCTTAACTCCACAAAAGTGTCCTAGTTGGACATTTCTGCACAGGGTGTAAATGCTCATTTCATATTAAAGCAGGGCCATTTAAAAAATCTAAGTGCTATGAATCTATTATAGATTGTTTTGGAAAGTCACTGGACAGAGAAGAGTGGTTGACTCTAATCCTTGTTCCCAGGACAGCTTTATGCACCTTGTGTTAAGCCATGATTGGTGTTATCACACAAATAGGTTTTGGTACTATGCTGAAGGCCAAGCACTTCTCGAGAGAGAGAGAGTCTGGACCCCTGTGAAGGGAGTTATGGCTTTTACTAAGCTGTTTTTCTAGTTCAGGGAATCTTGCACTCTGTAAAGCACTATGTCTTCAAGGAAAGATCTGAAGCATCCTTTGTCCTACAGGAACCTGTATCACTGTGTGTGGGGGTGTCCTTTTGTGAGAGAGGAAAGAGTTGAGTCTGAATCTCCTCACATGATGATAACTCAGGTGCTGTGCTTTCATTTTGATTTCATAGCGTTTTAATGAAGTTACTCAACCAGGTCATTGAGGGAACATGGACGTTTTTGGGATTTAACAGGAGATAAGATCTGAAAGGGAAAGGGAACCTGTTACCAGAATCCAAAACACCCCTCCAGAAAAAGCTTATATTCCTGAGAATTTGGGCATTTAAGGTGTTAAGTGAGGGTTATGAGGTTTGCATATTTTAATGAGTTAGGCATCTTTGTAATTTCAACTGCTTATGTTCTTTCAGGGGTTTAGATCTTTTTCAAAAGATATCTCTTGGACTGTACATAAATGAATCTGACTAAAAGAACACCATTTGGCAAAGTTACTTTCCAGATTTAAAAAAATACCTCTGTTTTAATGAGAGCTTTTGACTAGAGTTTTCGTCTGCTGCCTGGGAGAATGCTTCTGATCTCTACCTTTTCATCAGAGTTCCCTTGTTTAATGCCCTATTTTATTTTCTTTAAAATAATACTACCCAAGCTGTGGTGTTTATTGTAAATTTCTTTTTTTTTCCAGCATGACTTAAGGTCTTTGAATTATACTCTTTTTGTGGAGAGCCTAACTTAAGAAGTAGAGCTCGTTTGTAAGGCAGATGCTCATCTGTTGGCAATTTCAACATCCCCACTAGTAATTTGGAGGGGAAAAAAAATCCATGTCATTGATATATTTTGTTTTATCTTAACCATTATTTGTGCATATGAAAAAATGGGACAAAACTAAGATATTATGAGATTACTACTATTTATTAGTACCTAAAGATTATAAATGGGAACGCAAAGAATTTCTTATCTTAGTTCAGTTAATCATCACTTGAAAAAAACTTTCTCTTGAAAAGATTTGCTAAGCTTTGTAGAAAACCAACAAAGGTATGATTGTTGCAGACATTTAAAATTAGGCTAGACAAAAATTTCAAAATACATCCTGAGATAAATTATGCATCAGTAGGTAGATGCACTAGATGAAATAATATGTCTTTTTCTTTCTCTGATGTGTCATATTCTCTGATTCAAGTATTTTTTGTACCAAGCTGACTAATTTATTCAGTAACTATTATTATTATGTATTACTGCATGTATCAAATACAGCTTTTTAATTCAGGTCTAGTAAGTCATTATGCTACAAATATTAAACAGAAATTGGTTGTTATGAGAAATACTAAGTGTATGTTCACAATAGGCATATACAGCAAAGATAGATGTTATGTAATTAAGTCAAAATTAGAGACCACTAAAAATGTAGATATTTTTAGTATATATCAATGTTTTAGTGTAATGAAAAACCATATATATTTAATTAGATATTAGTTACCTTTGATAGTATGATGTTACTTTATAAGTAAATTAATGTCTTACTTGGTACATCCAATTTGTTATATATACATTAAATGGTGCAGTAGTCCCTTTTAGTGGAACTAGGGTTAATTTATAGTAGAGTGGTCTTTGAATTATTGTGTTTCTGTTTTTTTATCTGCTGCCATTTTCTGCAGACTATTGTCTTTAATCATGGTATTTCTTGGATTGCTGTCATAATTTGGGTCCTGACATCACCTATACATATTAAGGTTATCATTAGGAAGCCACTGCTTAATCTGAACTTGCCAGATCTGAGATGATATTATATCCTATTATATTCACGGTGAAAAATTGAAAACAACTGGTGACAAAAAACATTATTCAGAATAGCAGAGGACTAGTGATAATTTTTGAAGTATAGATTATGTACAAATAGAATCTGATCTTCCAACCAGACATTTGGTGTCCAGTCGTGTTCATCCATTTCTAGATTTAATAGCTTTTTGTATCTACAGACTCTTTCTATATGTGTATGTAACACAGATGTATATTTAAAACTATTGCTTTGGGTCAGGACCTGAGAATGTTGATGGTGGTTTGGTATTTCAGTTCAGGAATTTTTACATTTCTTTTGCCATACACTTTTTTGTTTTTCATAAATGAAAGTTTGTGGCTTGTCAGTTGATTGACTTTTTTATCTCAATTGTCTTTCTATTTCACAGCTATACTAAATCTTCCTTAGTGTTTTCTGCAGCATTTTTCAGACATCTTAAATGAAGTCAAGCTTGACCAATACACCTTGCAAGTGACCTTTTCTTTTTTTGCCATGGAAACAGAATTGAATTTCTAGATGACAGAGGTACTAAATTTGAAAAAAACAAAGGAAGATACTCAGCATTCACACAATCGTTAATTGCCACAATTAATATCCTTAATATTTTCTATTGGAACGAATAAAGTGTTTCAATAAAATTTAAAAGTTAATTTCATTTGCTTGGTATTAAAGTCAGCTTATTATATCATATACTGGACTATAAGAACTGCTATGGCATGAAAGGTTCAGTGGACAGAATCCAGGCTAGATTTTTTTTTAAAGAGAATATCATAATACACCTACTAATATGGAATATATATTAGAATCTTTAAGTGATTCTGAGTGAACAGTGCAATCCTTTTCACAGCTGTACTGCTGGCAGTGACATTTTTCCTTTTTCTGGCTGTGTCAATAGTGCTGCCTTTTGCTTTGTTATGTATGGAAGTCTTGAATCTGTTTAGAACCAGTATTTCTTTCTGCCTGATATGCTTGCTCTGCAGAGGTTTAAGCTAGCTACAAAGAATTGTATAACCATGTTTAAGTTAGGTGAAACTTCATACTATGTGTATGCACATAAAAACATGCATATATATAAATACACTCTCTCACAGATTTCCCCCTTTGAATCCCAATCCTAGCTATGAAATGCCATGCTAGACTTTTTGTTTTCTCCACTGCAGAACTATTTTCATCTCTGTCAAGACTCTCTAGCCTCAGAGCTGTCAATTCATAACTTCTGAAGCTGCTAGATTTCCTTTTACACTGTCTTGTCCCATATCCTGGGTGTCATCTGTTTCATTCTCTTCCAGGACAGTAATCACAACTATATTACAATTCCAGTTGAAATGCAAGAAATAGAGCTCTACAAATGAAAACTCTCACTTCTGTCTTTCAGACATTGTTGCTGCATAGCAGTTGTGAAACATTTGTCAAGTTACTACAGAGAAATGTAGTATTGATTTTATAAATGTAAGAAGATGACAAATACACTTAGTGCAATCCATTATTTATCTTCTTTCAAATGTTGCAATAGTGAAATGCCATATTTTTACTTTTACTATTTCAAAGCTTAACATTACCTCATGCAAGCTATTTGTCAGTTCTGAATATGCAGAGGTTTGATGAGTTCATTATTATATTTACTTGGTGATTTAAATGATAATGTTTTATTAGATTCATGTTGTTATTAGACTCATGTTCATTGTGAATTCACTGTGACATATTTCAGCACTACATATTTATTCTAATTGACTTGTTTTCTGTGTGGTGATGAAAGATGTAGGCTTGGGAATATTTCATTAATATTCTATCTCTGAAGAAGTGATTTCAGAACCCAGTGTGACAGTAAAAATAATTTTTAATGTTTCTTCAAAACTCTAGATAATCTGGATATTTGGTCCAATGTCCTGGACATAAACTCTGTCTGAATATGTTAGGGAAGAGGAATATTTTCCTTTTAAATGTGTAACATTGGTGATTGTAATTAGATATGGTTTGAGAAACAGTTTATCCATAGCTTCAGTGCTAAAGGTCTTCAAGCTTTGGAATGAGTCCTAAACAGAAAGGGTAAACATTTATAAGTAATGATATCATCTTCCAGAACATTTTGTAAAACTAATGTGCTAACCTTATTGCTCTCATATAGGAAGCCAACGTATCCTGTATTTATAGTCCATGCCATCTGAAAAAAATTGGGCAGAGTAAATTTGCCAGAAGTACAAATAAACAGTTGGGGGCTAAGTGAGGGAGCGTTGAGGTGTGTGTTTGAACAACAGTACCGGCGCATGGCAGTCCCCATGGATGAGCCTGTCCTTGGCTACTCCTGCCCTTCGCCACTGCCAGGCTTTCCAGGCAACACATGCAGCATCAGCTAGATCTGGACTGGGTGACAGGATTTTTAAGATGGAATGATTTTGGAGCACCAGCTGTTACCCTGTCCGTAGTAAGCAAACTGTCTGTATATACAAGTGTCCATATTTTCTAAATATTAAGTGTGGTAGAGAAGAGACACAATGCTGTCCCTTGTGTGGCACTTTTCTCAAACCAATTTATGGTGCAGTTCCACAGAGTCATACTTCTTCATCTGGCACTGTGGAGTAAGTCATGGGTGCAGAGCATTTTGGTGTGGTTTTTTTTCTGTAATTTAGAAACTTCTGAAAACTAGAGGTTGTTGCAAGAACAGTTTGCACTGTTCTCTTAGAAAACCACGTGACCTCCCTAAATGATTGAAATCCCAGGCTTTCTGGTTAATTTATCCTGCTTCTTTACAAACAACTAAAGAGATGTTTTAGTTCATACTGGTTCTGAGGTTATCCAAGTTAGAATTAAATGAGTTAATTCAGCTGTAGGAGGAAGGGTAATTTAATGGATAGTGAACTGTGAATGCCATGCTTCTGTAATTAGACTGCTACCAGTACTGAATTAGCTCAAGAAGTTCTACAAAACATTGAAATCTACATTATAGTGTGTATAATGAGTGGCTCAAAGAGCATAGAGCTCTGGACTTTCAGTAAAGCTAGTTTTTCCCTAGTGCACTATGGTGAACAACTAGGTAGAAGTTTGGAATTGTTTCAATCTTTGCTGATTTTTAAGTTCATTTTTATAGGGATATGTGACTGTGACCTGAAGAAATTAACCTTCTGTGTATGCGAATTTGAACAGGCAAATCTGTTTCTCTTAAGTGATGACTTTTACAATTTCTAAAATTACTGACTTTAATGAATAAATTCAGCAGAAGCTGGTACAATTACATCTCTAAAAAACCAACCCAAACTTATGTGTGCATAAAAAGCTTGTTAAAATGGACAGACAGGTAGAGGAGGAAAATACTCAAAATGTGCCAGTGGAAAAGTAGGTATTATGAAATGCCAGATAATCTATCCATGCAGATTCCTTGTATTATTTGGAACTGTTTCAGCTGGAAATTTTTTTTCTCTTAAGCACCAAAGTCTATCAACCACAAGACTTTAGGAAAACACACATAATTTTGTTGTGTACGGAAAAATGTGGCGATTTTGTAATACCTTTGAAATATATGGAATTTAAAATTTCATATTGGTATATTTAGACTGCTATATTATTTGGGGGTTTTAGCATTTAAAAGCAAAATTTCACCAAACACTAAATGTGTTAAAGTTTTAAACACCAATAACTGTATTCATACAGAAAGGTTAGAACATCTTCAACAAGATCTGGATAGTGGCTTGGTCAAAATGGGAAACTGGTGCTGAAATATGGTAATAGAAGAGGCTATGGTTGAGTTTATAGCTGTAAGACTAGAATTTAGACATACCTAATAGAATTATCTAAGTATCTAGACATGTCAGAAGTGTCTACAAGCCCTCTTTTTAGAGATTAGTGGTCAAGTAGTTTTGCTTTTGAGAAATAATATTATGTTACATCCAAAGATTGAAAGCATTTCTATATATATATATTTTATTTA
>VXBX01000110.1:54310-80163 GCA_013400415.1 Scytalopus superciliaris | reverse complement strand
TATGAAGCTATGAATTGTAGTAGACAATGGCATTTCTCTTGAAAGAAATGTAATAAGTGTCCCAATTTCCATCTGTGTTGCCTGAAATGCTGATTACATCAGAATCACAGAATATTCTGAGTTGGAAGTGACCCACCAGCATCATCGAGCCCAATAAAATGCAGGGACCAAATTGGTACTATTTTTTGTTAACATAATTCTTTGTGGAAAGAGCATCAAATAAAGAAAGTCTATGACAAGGCTTTGGATTAATATTTACTTAATTTATATATCTGTAGTGAAATAGATCTTCAGGCTTTATAAGGCAAACAAACAAAAAAACCCCCAAAAACAAACAACCAAAAAACCAAACAAGCTATTGCCTGTCCTAGTATGGTAAGCAGTTTTGGAGTGGGAAAGGACTTGGCACCTCTGAATTTCTGAAATAAGGAAATTATTACTTAAATTATTACTAAAGAAAGAGAAGAAAGTTCTTTTTAGAGAAAAACAAATATAAAATACACCTCTGGTTATAACTGAAAATTATTTCATAAGGTATGGCTTTCTTTAGCTTAGCTTAGGTATGAGGTGTCATTCTGCTTTGCTTAATGTTCCGTAGAAACGTGAAAACTCTCAGTTGTTCCTGTCCTTCCATGGTGCTAAACTCTCCAGATAGTTTTCTGAGGAAGTAGCGTGGAAATTGGCACAGCCTCTAAAATGATATCTGAAAGGATGTCTTTAAATAGTAAAGCCCTGTTTTAGTTTTGAACTTGAGGTTTTGTTAAATTTGCAATTAAAAGGCTAGTAATAGTACACGTAAGATCTTCCAGCCATATCCTCTGTCAGTGCTATAGTCAGTAACATATTTAGTCATCTACCCCTTCTTAACATTGATAAAAATTATTCATAGTTTAGGAGTAACTGATAGCTGCACTGCTGCTTCACTATTAATATTTGATATTTCCTGCTATTTTAAATACTTAGAAAAATTATAAATATTTGAATGTTATTCAAAAGGAAAATCAAATATTTTAATCTTCTGATTGATAAGAGTATTGCAGATAGGTAGGGAACTTGGTTATTAGGAAGAGCAGCTGAAGTTCTTGATTGTCACGATTCAGTGCATTAACTTTCTTTAAATCAGGCAGTGAAATCTTTTACAGGTTAGGCTAATTTTGGACAACACCTCTACCAAAATAAAAACAGTCTAACCTATCAACTTCACTGTCAAACCCACAAATTAAAAATATTTACTAAAAATGTCGTAGCAAAACTGGTAGGGAGGCATGCCTCTTAGTGTGTTCTGTGCATAGATACTTATAATCTGAAATAAAATAAAAGCTATATTTTTCCTCTGACATCACCATTGTGTGTGTATGCTAGGGAAGTATGAAGGGAGCTTCATACTATTTCCATAGAATCAGTGTTTTAAAACAAATCCTTTTCTTATATCCTCTCAGTGTTTTAAGTTTTATTGGGTTTCAAGTCTGGTATTACAGTAGAACATCTTCCATCAGTGCCTATGCCACATTTAATGAGGGTTTACCCAATAAAGTGAAAATGTTACTTTTTCTTGTCAACTTTTTGATGTATCTAGGTGAAGACAAATTTATCATGTTTGCCTGCAAAAACAAGTTTCATAGTGCCTTCTGATTAAATAAGTTCATCATCCTAGAATAGGTTTTGTCGGTCTGGCTTCTCTTCTGCCCTGTATGCTACATACTATGTGCCACTGCTGTAAGGTTCAGAAAATCAATGTGCAAAAAAAAGCTCCTATTTGTACTTTCCTGACCTCCTCAAAAAGGTTATTTTGTTTAGGTTGTTACATTTTGACACTTTTAAATGGCCAGAATTTTTCTTTGTTTTTGGAGCATGACATGCAAATGCCATGTGATACAGGCAGGGAAAAGATGCAATGATTATGGTACCAAAATTTGATTCAGGGTAGCAGTGGAGAGGATCAAATTTGCTGGCGGAAGTGTATGAATAAGGAAAAAAGATGTGGCTAAATTATGCCTATAATATCTGTCAGAGGCAGTCATGTCTGAGAACTTGGTCATAACTGGAATCTATTAGACCAAAAATCCTGCAAGAGTCAGGCAGTGTCTGTCACTAGAACACTGGCGCAGAGGACAGTGCTGTAATGTTCCTATGTGAAGTTATAGATGGCAGCTGAGTAAAGTTATGTCCTTGTCAGTTATCTAAAACTTTGGTTTCTGTAAATGGCCATGCCTAATAAGATTTAAAATTAAAATACTGCTGCTTCACTGGACTTGAAACTGCTTATAGACTAGAAAAAAAGAGGATAGAAAGAAAAGCTTGGGTGCTTGCTTGCTTTCTGTATTGTACTGCTCTCTTCTGTATGTCCCAGCATACTGTGTGATGTCTCACCTGAGTTACGGTGATTGACTTCCATTTGAGTTCATGCAGATGGACCATTCTGCCAACCCCAAAATCTTTGAACTTCTGAAATTGCAGATTATGACTTTCCCAAATCAGTGTTGCAACTTGAAGTAATAGAATAAATTTAACAAATACACTGACAGTGCCTTGATGTCCTGGAAGGGTCAGTTGGAACAAAAGAGAAAACAGTTATAACTGAAAATAGGAATGGCAATTGGTAAATGTTTACTTTACTAAATGCCCAAAGATCCACAGCAGAGTGTGAATCACATTGATTAGAAAATGATTCTGTGGGGATGCAAATGCTATTATGAATAATAAGTGTATGTAAAAAAGGGATGAAAGAGGACTTTAATTATGTAAATCGAAAAGAAAAAATTGCAGAGTACTGATAAGGGAAGGACAGAAGGTGAAATTATAGTCAGCAGAAATAAGAAAAATAAGAGGATTAAATATATGAAGAACAAGATAAATCCTGACAATTTTATCAGTATGTTACTGGATGGCAATAATGGAATTGATCATATGGATGCAGGAATGGCAGACATGTTCACTGAATGTTTGTATTTGGCAAAGAGGGGGGAAGGAACTTGATGATGTAATATGTTTTGCTTTCCAACCATAATTAAGGCGGTTAAGTAACAGCTACTAAACTAGAAATTATTAAATCAGCAGGTCCCAATAACTTCCTTATTACAACCTGGCAGAACTGTTCTCTCTGGCAGTTTAACAATTAAGCCCTTTATTTCCAGTCACTTGATACTTTTTCATCTTTTCATGCACTATTACAGATACTGAATAAGCTCTTAGCAGTTCTCCAGACACTGTACATAACCGGTTAAAGTCTCCCATTAGTAGTAAAACATCATTCCTTCATGTGTTGTTTAGCACATCTCATACTGAGCTGTAAAATACACTTTTTTCCTCATCCATCACATTTTCTTCAAGCTATAAAATTACATGAGAGTAGTCGTTGCATCTGGTGTAGAAAAATGTGCAACTGTAGTTTCTTTTTCTATTCACCATGTTTAATTGTACTACTGTTTTTGCTGAGACCTTTACTAAGAATAATGTCTGAGAATCTAATAGAGATAAAGTATTTATCTTGTTGTCCACCTGGCTTTATGATCTACTAACATTCCCAGTAAGCTGAGAGTTTGTAGTAATTGTGATGACCCTATTCATGCTCCAAGATAAAAGGCAAGATCTGTTGGTAAGACAATAGAGTTTTGGATATCAGTATCATTGTTGCTATGATTTTTTCATACTTTCTACACACAACTTTAAGCATAGTTATTTTTTTCTCCCTAGCATGCTACTGGTAGTGCTTTATTACAATTTTAAGACATCTAGAATAAAATTTTTGCTTGTGCCCTCAATGTAGTCAGGATTCAGGCATATTTCATTCAGACTACCATGATGCCTGTTTGGGACTCTTCCTGCCAAGTGTCAGCCACTGAAGACCCCTCTTTCAATAAGATTTCTTCAAAATAATCTGGTAAACTAAGCATAACAAACCATATTAGCCTATCAAAATCAGAGGGAAAAATGCCTGGTTAGTAGATCCTGGAAAATGTTACAATATCCCAATGAAATGGCATTTGCTGTTTACCAATACCGAAAAACTATTCTTAATACAAGTCTATCTTGGGTATTGTAAGTACCTGCAAAGAAAGTTATTACCAAGTTTATGGAAACAGGTGAGTAGAAGTAGAAAAGAAAATAATACTTCAAACCAAATACGATCAAACGCAGAAGCTATGAGGATATCCTAGCAAAATGGTTTGTGCAGTTCTTGTGCAATTGTATTTTTGCATGCTGGATTCACTGAAAAGTAGATTGAGCAGCTTCTGTTTTTGCTCTTAGAAATATTTCACAAGAAAATTGTTTTTCTTCTTATTTCTTTCTCCATCTCTCTAGCCCTACCTTGTACCGTGCTGTCCCTTAATCATCAATTCCTCCAAAAGGAAGTTTTAGTCTCATTTCTGTTAGGAGGA
The DNA here is from genome assembly GCA_013400415.1 of Scytalopus superciliaris. NCBI lineage: Eukaryota > Metazoa > Chordata > Aves > Passeriformes > Rhinocryptidae > Scytalopus > Scytalopus superciliaris. Next base: position 75,784 of record VXBX01000110.1, on the reverse strand, counting down.
GGAAGATGATACTCTGACAGAATTAGTTACATAACAAAGAGAAAACCCATAACAAAGTATAAATGTGCAAAACAGAAGTACCAGAGCGAGAACTCAGACAAATTCAGTTGGGAAATAATGTAGAGGAAAGGTAAGACATACCTACTGAAAAAATTTACATAATTTTTAATTATTTTTTTAAGTACTATTTTAATTCAAAAAGGAAATAACTCTGATCTGCATTTGAGTGGTGGTCAGACTAGAGGATATTTATGTTTAGTCTTATCTGTGAAAGTATTTCAAGATCTCTATTTCCTTTATGATATGAATGATGCTGCTTACTACACTGTTTTCATGAACAGTTTTCTTCTGCTTGCAAGAGACACAAGTGTCATTCTTGTTTTCTACATTCCACAAGAATCTAATGAGCTTCAACAAATCCAAGTGCAAGGTGTTGCATCTGGGTCAGCGCAATCTCAGGCATGAGTGCAGACTGGGATAAGAATTCACTGAGAGTAGCCCTGTGAAGGAGGACTTGGGGGTTCTGGTGGTTGAGAAGCTGGACATGAGCTGATGATGCATGGTTGCAGCCCAGACAGCCAACCCTCTCCTGGGGTACATCAAAAGTAGCATGGCTGGCAGGTTGATGGAGCTCATTCTGCTTCTCTACTCTGCCCTTGTGAGACCCTACATGGAGTTCTGTGTCCAGCTCTGGGATCCTCAACACAGGAAATATGTGTCCCTCTTGGAATATGTCCAGAGCAGGGCCATGATGATAAACACAGGGCTGGAGCATCTCTCCTATGAAGACAGACTGAGATAGTTGAGTTTGTTCAGCATGGAGAAGAGAAGGCTCTGAGAAGATCTTAGAGCTGCCTTCTAATATACCTAATTGGGGTTTATAGAAAAGAGAGAGAGCAACGTTTTATGTGGGCAGATAGTGATAGAACAAGGGGCAATGGTTTTAAACTAAAAGAGAAGGGACTTAAATTAGATACTAGGAAACATTTTTTTACTGTGAAGGTAGCGAGTCACTGCTACAGGTTGCTCAGAGAAGTTGTGGTTGCCCCATATGGATGAAAATGTTCAAGGCCAGGTGGGATGGGGCTTTGAGCAACCTGAACTAGTGGGTGGCATCCCTGTCCATGAGAAGCAGATTGGAATTGAATGGTCTTTAAGGTCCTTTCCAATCCAAGCCTTTCTATGATTCTGTGATCCTATAAATTGTTAAAATACTTTTGTCTGCTTCACTTAAATATTGGTGTTTTTGAAGTATCACCTCCAAACAATGTATGCATTTTTCTTTATGCTGTCAACTTGTGGATAATGGAAATTCAGTCAGACATATTCAAATAAAAATAATATCCTGTTCTGTGTCAAATGAACTATCTGTTTGATTCATCTCCATGTGGAACATTTTCCCCCCTCTCTACCATGTTTTTTTTCTTCTGTCACATGAAAATGTTTCTTAAAATAGGCCTACTGTCTCCTGGAAACTTGGCTTGTATTCTTAGTGGGATGCAGAGGAACAGATTTGCATTGGTCTCTTTTTAAACCGTATCATCACAATGAGACCAGGAATTCTGCATATGTTTACCAGTAGAATGAGGAAATACAAAGACAAATATATTCAGTGTTTGTTAATGCAAATACCTCTCCAGTATTTATTCACCTAGTGAATCCTTCCTCCTTCATAAAAGTAATAGAGAAGAACTTTTGGCTTTTGTTTGCACTGCAGATCTGCTGTGCAAATGAGATCTGTCATGCACTGTGTATTCGTTCCATGTGCATGATACTCACTGCTGCAGAAAGCTTATTAGCAGGAAGGGCAAAAGAAACCATTACTAGAATACCAACCACGCTTTAAATCAAAAGTGTGGAGTGAGGCACACCAGAAAAAATAGTTTTATCCATGTCCTAAACTTTATTTTAAACATCTGGTGTCTTCCAAGGATAATACGGGATATACCATAGAACCTAATTTTGTCACATTAAATTCTAGAGATGATGTTAAAGAGATATAATACATCATAGTCCACTTGGTATGACAGGCCCTTGAAAGATGAGTTCAGTAGCACGTTTCAGACAGCTCTAGGTTAGAATATTTTATATTTTTGTATTGATGATACCTTGAATGGAATTTAGTTTCTCTTAACAGGCATATTATCTGGTAATATTTAGTATGTTAATTGCATTAAGTGTAGCTGACACTGCCTGCATATTTGTTCCTTTTTTTTTTTTTTTTTTTTTTTTTTTTTTTTTTTTTTTTTTTTTTGGAGTGAAGAAATGGCCTAAAAGTCTCTTAGTGCCATCTGTGGTGCTAGAGATGGGTTTCAGTTTCCTATTATGTTTGGGATTACCACATACCTCACTTCGTAGACATGGGTATTTTAACATAACCTGAAATATGTTGTGGTTATCCAGCTGGAAGGTGGTGAAGTCATGAAAAACTGGCTACCTGTATTTTTCTGCCATTATGGATTGAAGTGGTAAAAGGTATTGCTAGCAGACATAGGAGCAGGAAAGCTTATTGTTAACAGGCCTTTGAAGTGACTAATTATAGACATATGGTTTTAATCAAAGGAGATTGTACTGTGAGTGCCCTCACAGAGGCTTTCTTCTGCTCACTAAGGTTGTCTCTGTCTTGCTTGGTTTCATCTATTCATTTATAAATTCATTTCATCAAGTACTGGTAGCTGTGTGGGTTGTTGAACCTGTGTTGATGAATACATGAAACTGTGCCTCATCACTTGCACTTGAACCTTCTGTGTCTAACAGATTCACTCAGTTTAACTTAAATTGCCTGGTCAGAGAGTGGGATCAAGGTTAAATGCGCTCGCTCATCCATCTTTTCATGTCCATATTGCTCTTAATAGTCTGCCTATAATTTACCTGCTGGCATCCGCAGTGAACTTGGAACACCTACACATCCTTTCTGCTCTTGCAGTGGATTATGTTGAGACATTTCCAGTAAAGAGTCATGCCTAAGAGATGATGCTGTATGGTAGATGGACTGTGAATAAACCACTGCACACCTAGGCACACACTGATCTTTCTTCTAAGGTCATCTGAAGACAGTGCTTGAATGTGTGATCAAATTTTTAAAATGTGCATACAAGACAACTTTCACTTTGGTTGCAAATGATAAAATTGATCTTGATCCTTTTTGAGAGGCACTGAAACCAAAAAATTCCATTCAGACAGCCATTAGAGAGGTGATTAGGGCATGAAGACATACTCTTGGGAAACAGAGGAACTAACTTTGGAAGATTAGATGTGCTTCATGGACTTTCTGGTAGGCTGTGTGCCTGTGCCATCAGATCTACAAATATATATGCAGGACTAGTGCAATCTGGCCAATTTGGTCAGCTGGATCTCAACCTTGCAGGATAGAAATGAGAATATTGCTTTCCCCTTTGATCTCTGCTTTACTCTCACTGCTGTGCTGCCTAAAGTATGACTTGCTTCTCAACAATAAATTTGTGACATCAGTTGATGCAGGTTATTAAAGGGTCACAGTTTTGGAAGAAGCATAAGCCTGGAACAGCATTTGAAATTACTGTCCAAATGTACACTTGCAATTTCTAGCCCTTTATAGCTTTGACCACTCACATGCATACAGACAATCAAAAAGATTAACCTGGTATTATTATTTATTCTTTAAGGAATATATTTTTTTTTAATGTTAGAAATAATTATATGAGAAGAAAGAAAATATATGGAAAATAGGGTAAAAAAAAAAAAACAAACAAAAAAGCTGTCTTTTGGACTAACCTGAATAAGAGGTGATACATTATTATTATTGTAGTGCAGCACTTTTATCTTCCTGGACACAAAAGAAAAAATATCTCTTATGGACAAAGAACACCCTGCACTCAGTATATTTGGTAAATATTTTCCTAAAGTGGATAATCTGACCTTTGTTCAAGTAAAGCTAAAACAAACCCTATGTGACTACAGCCTGATGTACATACTTTAAATTTGTCCTTACAGAATGTAAATATCTTGGGGACCATTTTATGACATTAGCATTTCAACTTCAGATTTTTATTTTTTTTTTTTAAATAGGCTGTGACGCAGTGGGAAGTCTGTGCTGGAGCACGCTCCTGGCAGGACCTGGGGACCCATGGAGAAAGGAGCTCACATTGGATCAGGTTTGATGGCAGGACTTGTGACCCCATGGGTGACCCACACTGGAGCAGTTTGCTCCTGAAGGACTGAATTTCATGGAAGTGGCACATGTTGGGGCAGTTCCTGAAGAAGTGCAGCCATGGGAACAACTCACACTGGAGAATTTCACCGAAGACTCTGTCCTGTAGGAGGGACCCCACACTAGAGCAGGGGAAGGACTCCTCCCCCTGAGGAAGAAGCAGTGGAAACAATAGGTAATGAAGAGACTGTAAGTCCTATTTCCTGTACCCTTGCACTCCTGGACAGGAGGAGGTAGAGAATTGGAAATAAAATTGAGCCTGGGAAGAAGGGAAGGGTGGGCAAAAAGTGCTTTAAGATTTAGGATTTTTTTCGCATTCTCCTACTCTGATTTGATGGATAATAGACTAATTCCCCCAAGGTGAGTCAGTTTTGTGTGTCACGGTAATCAGTGAGTGATCTCTCACTGATAGGTGTATCCCTATCTTGACCCATGAGCCTTTTGTTATATTTTCTGTCCCCTGACCAGTGAGAAAGGAAGAGAGAGAATGGACTTGGTGGGCAGGAGGTGTCTATTCAAGCACAAGCCCTCACAGCCATTCTGTGAGCCAATTTCTCTGTTAGACTGTACTCACATCATTTGTGTATGTCGAATGACAAAGAGGATCTGAAGACTCAAACAGGTAGTACTTCACACCTGATGTTTCAGTACTTCACCCCTTCTGCTTCAGTGGTTTTGGGTTGGATTGTTTTTGGCTGGGTGCAATGTAGTGAAACACCTTTAGCAGTTGGAGTGCATTAGGTATGCTGCAGGAACTGTTTTTTAGGTTACTTTCATCTCAAATAACTCTGTTCAGTTTGAATGTCAGGACAACTTCATTATGTAAATAAAGGCACTAACTATAGGGAATTAATTTCAAAAGGATAATTATGGATTTGAATCAAAAAACTAATGCTCATATACCCTAGGACTGCCTAATCTGCATTCCAGAAAGAAATTCTCCAATGTACTGCTCTTTTTCTAACATTCTCCAGCAGCTGAAACACATTGACTTAAATTCTCACATTAAAGCAAAATAACCCAAAGTAAAGAGAAAGCATGGGAAATACTGAGTTCAAACACTTTTGAGAAGTTATAAGTAACTGCAAAGAAAGGCTTAAAATGGAGAGAATTAGACAAACCTCTCTTGTTTTGCTAACAGCACTACATATCATGATGTCTGGTTTAATATTAAAAACGTTTGTGGGTTTCTGGTGAGTGGTTGGATTGGTTTATCTTTTAAGCTCCTATTAAATGTGAGGAATTTTCTAAAATCCTGGTTTGGATTGTAAAGCCAGTGGTTGCCTGTTTCTCCTAACCTGTCAGAATGCCCCTGCCACTGAAGAGAAGACTTTCTGGCAGACATGTTTTTGCTGTGCTATTATACAAGGGACCCCCTTTTGTTTTAAACATTTTCAGCTCTGCCCACAGAGAGACACACTAAGAATGGTTAACACTTGACAATGATTTTAGTGACTTTCCTACTGCCACAAAGAAATTTTTCAGAAAGCTATTGCTTGAGTGCCCATTTCCTTATCTGAAGCAGTGCAAGCACCTTTCCTCTCCCATTAGTACAAGTCCTTATATGTTTATTTTTAGAAAATACACAATACATCACCGTGTTGGTATGCTTCATATTTGTTAGTGAAATCAAATTTGACATTAATGAAAATCCTTTTATGGACGTAAACAGAATTATTAATTTGGGTTTTTTTTAAAAGAAAATTAATATATCAAATCCGACCTTCCTGGTCCCTTTACCTAATTTGCCACTTATTCTGAAACTTTCACTCAGGTCAAAATGGGTAGGTTCTGATTTATATCTGACAGGGGTCTGGCCCACTTCCAGTATCTTTACCTTTGTATGACATAAAGAAATCTTCATCTTGTACAGCAGCAAAACACTGATAACCCTCAGGAGCACCAAGCCAATCCCAGAAACTTGTTTTCTGCTTTCTCAAACTACTTATTCATTACCTTTCTTCAGACCTGAAGACTCACACTTCAGTGGAGAACAAAAGATGGATGTTGCTGTGTTTTACCCAGTCACAAAGGTCTTCCCCCTGTCAATGTTCCAATGCTTCTCTGTGCTCTGCTGTTCAAACCAGATATGTTTGGTAGCATAATGCAGAAGGCAAGGTAAGTGTCTAACTTGATCTTGTAAGAGAAAGAGATTTCCTTTTTTGTATTGACTTTGAACTAGGCATACTGCAGTGTTCAGAAACTAGCAAAAAGGTGAATCCTCTGCAGTGGTATTTTTTAAAAAGAGGTCATCCACAGCATGGCATCACTCTGTGCCTCTTACATATGGCAGTGGTAGTTTTAATTTGCTTTAAGAGCATGATGGCTCCACTTGCCCAAATGCAGCAGCACTAATGCCTTGCTGTAGATCTTGGATGCTACCTCCAACCCTGGAAAGCATACACAGTCTTTTTTTTTTAATTGATTTATTTTATAATTTATGTTTCCAGACAGCATGTGTTACCAAAACCAGAGACACCTAGAACTATTTGCCTGTATTTATATGATTGTATTTGCCTGCCAGTTCTAATAGTACATATAGGTCTTAAGAAAATATCTCATATTACAGAAAGTGTAGTACAAACGCCTGTCTGGGCAGTTTCCCATATGACAGATCCATTTCAGAAACAGAAAGCATCTTATAGGGAACATGTCTCAGAAAGACTAGAAAAGGAGTTGGATCATCTTTTTCATATTAATTTGCAAGATCAAGTTATCAATGCTTTTTTTAGTGATTCTTGACTGCTTCTCTTGTGATGTGTCATTTTATTTTCCCCTTCAGATTTGAAACTAGATATGCTGAGACTTTTGAAGTGAAAATCAGGTGTGTACGAGTGATCTTACAACTTGAATACATATAGTAATATTCATTTTTGAAACTATTTCTGGTTTGTGCTTAAGAAAAAGATATCCTATATTTCCTCTAAGACTGTAGTAAGAACCTGTTGAATTCACGCTAAGTTTAAAAGCTGCCTTTTGGAAACTCCCACTTGGTTGATACTGGGGAGAGCTAAATTTCCCTTATCAATATAAAATTTCCCTAGATGCCTAATGCTGTGCTGCCAAGCGTACTCAGCTCCTGAATCCTACTGAACCCTGACTGGGATTCAGAGATCAGATATTCTACCTACAATTTTTGGAGTGCTATGAACTCTATGGTCAGCCTCAGGTCTGCATAGAAATCTGCTAAAATTACAAGGAAGGGCAATTGAAGAGGCCTCGGAGATAGAAGAGTTCTAAATAGAGCTAGTTATGAATTGGGGCAATAGCAGATCTTTCCTTGTAAGTTACACCAGGTGCATTATTGTGAAGCACAGAAGCATGCCAGGCCTAGCTTTCCATATTTTTACTTTGACATATTTTCCAAATTAACCTGTTAGAACATCGCTATTTTTGGCTGTATAGGCGTCCAGAATTTGTCTAGTGAAAATATTATCAGCTTATAAGCAGTTTTAAATACTGATATTCCTGCTGTCTCTGGTGATTTTTGTGATTATAGTCCTGTTCCCTCCCACCTTGTGCAAATGCAATGCAAGAAGCCAATTCTGTCTCAACAGGAATCGATTCATATGCAAGTTAATTTTATTTATTGTAATTTTAGCCTGCAGAACTATAAATACTGATATCAGTCTTAAAATTTTCACTTTTCTATGCTAGTGCATCAATACTTAAATATTTTTAGTTTGTTACTCATTTATTAGACAGTGACGGACCACACTAAAATGTTGTTTCAAAAAAAAGGAATGAATTACTATTAGCCTGTAATTATGCTTCTATATTCTCAAAGGAACAACCCAAAACCTAAAATAATGGTTGTTTGTTAGAAGAAAGTTATTAAAAACCCATTTTAATTAGTTTGCCTTCAGAATTTCTTGCTGTGTGGTGTCTTGTATGTTTCATCAGCTCTTCATCAGTTAGAGCCAACTCTCACCACATGCAAGTATTAAAGGAGTTTTAACGGTCTGGATAATTTTCAGAAGAAAATTAATTAAAGAAACCATTTTCCTGGTGGCTATCAATCTCATGGCTCTCCAAGCCCAGCTATACTTTCCTTCTCCTTTCCAGCATACTAATGTGCTACCAATTTACAGGAGAGTAATTGCATTTTCATGCCTGTGGCTTTTCCTGCATTCCATTTTAGAAAGCTGAATGGTTATTTTTATTGATAAGGCAGTAAGTTAGAAGCATCTCAAAAAATCCCCCTGTTGACCTTTTATTTTCCCTCCTTCTCTTAAAATGTCGAAGTAGAGAGCCACTAGAAATGTATTTTCTAACAAATTAAGTGCAGTGACATCATTAGGCCTTTGAGTTTAGTAGCCCTGAGTTTTAATTAAATGTCAAACAAATACCATTGAATTCTGACAACAAAAACAGAGTGTTATTTGCAGAAAACCTTGGCATCACCATTGTACCTTGCTTGCTTTTCTCTCTACCTAGTGATATTCAGTGACATGCCACAAAAATTCTAGTGAGCATATTAAAAACTAAACAATTACTGTATTGTGGGCCCTGGCACATCCTGGGTATCATAAGGTGAGTTAGAAGCTTTTTAGCCTGGTATTATTTAGTTAAAACTAAATTTTTTCTTTTTTTTATTTGTGTTGTTTACCATCACGACAGTTTGTTGTTGTATAATTGATCCTCTTTCAGGGAGATTCCTAATACAATTTTTATACTGCATGACATAGAGAATCTCCCAAATAAATGAATGGAAATGATTCCTGTCTTACCATGCTTTGAGCATTGTGTTAGATAGTTGCCACCACCTGACTGTTTAGATCTTCACTTTTCCATTCTTTGTGTTGACTTATGTAATGATATTTATTTTTTTTTCTCATATGAAATAATGCTGTGTTGCTTTTGGCGTCATCTGAGGACACCATCCTTTACCTGTCTGGCTCAACAGTGTTGCATTAGAATCATGACCTAATGGAAGCCATATAAACTTAGTAGAGCTTAAAAATTGCTTAGAGTCAGTTATGTCTCACTTGATCAATTGTGCTAATTTCTGAAGGCCAGTTAATGGATATATTTGATTCCTGTATTTCACTGCTTGGCTAATCTGTACAAAATGAGATGCAGACAAGGCAATTTTTGGCAGTAATTATTGAAAACATGCTTCAGCTTTCAGTTGGTCCCATATAGTGATATTAATTTTAGTGCACTTACTTCCAAATCATGCCACTCTAATTGAGATTTATTTAATACCCTAGTGGTATCTGAATTTCAAGTATCCCACCTCATCTGTACATCTCTAAGCACATTAAAACAGATGAGTTTCTTTATGCCCTAAATATTTGTTTTAAATTCTAGTTTTCCAAGGCCTTTGCTATTTAGAGAGTTAGTTAGGGTCCTCTTCTCCTGTCACAGATAAAGGGTACCATATCCATGTATCTCAACTCTGGGAATATTCACTGTACTTAACTCTCTGAGAAAACAATGATAATGTTGAAGACTAAAAGATTGGCTGGAGCATGTAAATAAATAAAGTCCCAAATAATAAATAGTTTACAGGGAGAAAAAGGGCAATGGGGAAAATGGCAGAGTTGTACCTTCAGGAATTGGCAAAGACAATAACCACTTTAGCCTTTTGGGTTGAGTTTCTGCTTCCTTAGGAACATCTTACATTACTGTGAGAAGTATCTCTGAACTTGATTTCCAATGATATAGTTCAATCACATTTCTTGGAGGGACAGGGATCTTATCACCATGAATTTCCAAACTTTTTATATCATCAGGTGGCTGGGCAGAGGAGGAAGGTCATACTCATGAATTTATATCACAGGCTCTCCTGTTTTCCCAGTTTTTTCTTGGTGATGCTGCTCCTTTCACCATTGACACTGTGCAGGCTGGCTGGTCCACTTTTATGTTCACCCAAAGTCCTTCATGAGGTAGTTTCCTTGGTTTTATTTGAGGTTTGCTTTTTTTTTTTTTTTAATCTCCCTTTTGTTGACTGGGAGTGTTCTGAGAAGAGGATTGGACATTTTTGGATTTTCTTTTTGTGATAGTCCATAGAGATCGTAATTTGGAGAATCTGCTAATGAAGATAATAGCTGTGTTTCTACAGATGGGAGAGAAGGAGGCCCAGTGAAACGAAACCCAAGATACAGATGTATACTACAGAGACACTTCCCCAAGGTCACTTTTGTCAACAATCATTCTGTGAAAGGAGTGTTGGACTAGAAGTTTGTAGATCTAGGATTTATCTTCTGGTCTATATGTGCAACCAGGTGGTTCTGTTTGTAAACTATGTGCTACAGGATAAGAAGGGAAGTATCTTCCTCTTGTTTTAACTTCTGTATACATGGCATATTTTATGACTGAAAAGCTGTATCTGAGCTAGCTTTAAACAAGCACAATCTAATTAACTTTGCAAAGAAGGGCTAATAAGCTGAATACATGTGTGCATTACGTATCTTGCTCTGGGCCACAAAACAAGTGCCCTTAATAACAAATTATTATTAAAGAAACCAACACCCTACTAAAACTTTACTCTGTCAGGTTTGAAGTACTGTTTCATTATTTTGGGCTCTTTGAAGTGGAAAATGACCAAAAAAGTAATTGTTTCAGAGGCTCAGAGGAGAATTGGAGCAAACGTTATGCAGTTGCTCTACTTCAGAGCTCATGAAGCCTGGGAAGTGGGACATGAGCCAGCTCACACCACCTGGCTTACAGCCAGCCTGCTGCTGCCACTGTTCAAAGAGTGTGAACAGACACGGACTGCTTCTCCCCTGCATGAATTGATCCCAGAGGAACACAGAGTACTGATTAGGTATGAATTTGCTAACTTTGCTTTGGAAAACATTGAATACCATATTTGTAAGTATGAGTGTGTATTGGCCATATGTGGGATTTGGAGAGATGCATAGGTGACTGTGCAAAGCACTTTCCCCAGTGGCTACGCTTTCCTATAACAGGTGGAATAAGCTTAAAAGGTAACTTACATTTTCAACAAGCTTCTCAAAGACTTGGTGTCTTCTTGATTCCCGTTATAATTCACTTACCATAGAATGGCTGAATTGCAAAACTCATAACAAAACATATTGACATTTCAAGCCTTTTTTACCCACGTTATTTACAGTTTATTGCCTTACCGAGTTTTATTGAAACTCTTATTTTGCTCTTTTTTTGAGCATCTGAAAACTACTGGATTGAAAAATACACTCTCTGCGCTCTCTGTAATTAGCTCTTAAATTACTCCAATTTCCAATGAAATGCTTTTTATATATGGGAAATAAGGTTATTAAAAATTTAATAGAGACTTTGTAAGTACATTTCCCTTGGAAAAATCAGGAAGAGAATTATGACATAAAAGCTTTGAAATACAATTTTCCCTTTAAAAATGAAGCCTAAACTTTATATAAAGAGTAACTACAACCTGTTCATTGGACAGTTTTCTATGACTGATACAATTAAAAGTCATAAACATTAGAAAATAAATGTTTAATGGAGGCTTGGAAATAATGATTCAGTTGGTGAACAGAAATCAAATGTGCTACTGGTTTTTGCTATGTTCCACTTCAATTTAGCTCAATGTGAGTCAATACAATATTGAAAACTGCTCCCGTTTTAGGGCCAGGGTTACAGGCTGGTCTCAGTTTGCTACCTAATGGGCAGCTTTGTGTTTACAAAATCACCAGAGCAGTTTGCTCTATTGTTAACAATTTTAGTAGAAAAGCAGAAGGATAAAGAGACTGTAAATGGTCCTATTAGCCTGATAGTTCTTTGGATTTAGGCCTGACAATGGCTCTGAAATGTTGGCACTGTCAGTAGTAAATAAGGGGGATTAATAGAGGTTTTTTTCTCTTGGAAAACCAAAATTAATTAACTCTGAGAGTAATGAAAGTATGATGACAATATTTTTCACTAAATAGAAGGAATCTAGAATTCTATGTACATTCCTGAGATTAACTCTGAGATAAGATAACCTGACATTAAAAAAAAATAAACACCAAAATTACTGATGTAGTTGCAGACTAAATAACTTCCATTAATTTAAGGACACTTGCTATAGAAACCAAATTTAATCCAAATCATGTGACTGAAATTGTAAGCAGTTTTCCTGTAGAACCATAATTTTCTTACACATCCATGTTTACTCTTTACTTTACCAAGCTGTTCCCAAGCAAAACATCACACAGAGAGATAAATGATAAGCAATTTTGTTTTCTGAGAGATTTATAGCATTTTTATGGTGTCACTAATCACAAATTGCACTTGAAGTAAACACTTGTCCAGACTGATGTTAATACAAACATGGAGACTGTGCTGCTTTATACAAATGTCTACTTTGAAAATGGTATTGAAAAGCCATTAGACATGAGAAAGTATCCAGTTGACTAATGGCACCTGGGCTGTGATCCAGTGTTGCTTGGATTTTACTGGGAAGGGGTCCTCAGTGATGTGACCATTGAGCTGGATGCAAGATCAGTGACTTCTAAGTAGCTTGATCCTTAAATAGTGTCCTGGGGCTGAGTGCTGAGCTGAGTTTGGATCCTGATTTAGAACACTGGGGCTTGAGGTCCTCTCTAGCAAAAATTCATTATTGATATTAGAGTAATACCTGGAACATTGCAAACTTAATATTGGGCCCAACTCACCTTGTCAGTGTGCATGTGTAAGAAAATGAATTGATGCATGCTTAGAAAGGTTTTTAAAAAGTCCCTTGCACCAGCAATGGCAAATGAAAGGTAACATACCCACAGGAATATTGCATTTGTGTTTGAGTGGTAGTTCACTGAAGCCGTAAGTGAAAGACTGCCATCAAACAAGTAATTTTAAGTCTTGCCTTTGGCTTTACAAGGCCTATGACTTCATTGCAGACTATTTTCAGAATTATGGTGATAAATACAGTTGGTTTTTTTTTATAGAGGAAGCCTTGAGAAGGCTTTGGGAGATTTTCTTTCTTTTACTTTGAGGGTTAGACTTGGGGGTTTGTTTAACTGATGAAAAATGTTGATAATAAAATTGAAGATTTTACCTGTAGACATATTTCATGACCCATCAGCAGCTGGTAGTCCACAAGGCTTTCTGCAAGCTAGTCTCAAAAAAGTTATAATTGTCCAAGTAATAGCTCTCTTTAAGGATGTTTTTTCCTTTGTGTTGAATATTAATCTTCCCTTCTGTAACTCACAAGGCACTTAATATTTTGTGAGTTTGTTTTTCTAAACATGTGAAGAACTTTCAGCACATTTTTTGTTGCCTCTTACTATATTTTATAATCAATAATAATTTTATAATCTTTAACAGTAGAAAGCTAAAGGTCCCAAATGACCAGTAAGCAGCAAGTCACTGTATACATTTGAAAGAACTGCTTGAATTACAAATTATTGTGATAGTTAACCACTGACCAGGGGTTTTTAAAGAGCATCTACGAATTTTGCCATGGGCAGCCATTTTCACTGCAACACATGGATTGTATAGTTTCTTAGCTGAGATAATCTGCCACATTTTTATTTATTACTATATTTTGTAGAAAGGATGCTGTCCTGGTTAAGATACTAGTTTGGCATGAAGAATGATGAGTTCAATCCTAAATTTGCCACTGTATGACTTGGTGTTACAACCTGCCCCAGAAGGCGAGGATAACTGGAAAGCCCTGGGTTTCAGCCACTCTCTACCCAGGTGTTTTGCTTGTATTTAAGGCTCCAAAATAATTCACCCTCAAATTCTTTGCAAAGCCTTTTAGTTCTTTAATATGCTACATGCATTTCCCAAGAGATTTCTTTTAATTTAGTGAGAAAGTAGGCACTTTGGCAAAAGTTTCACATGAGTAACATACAAGCAAGGCAGAAGCATTTCGCTAAAGCACCCTGCAACACCAGCCCCCAACTTGAAAAAATACAATCCATCGGTTTTAAGTTACCCAGAAGAGATTAAGGACAGAGTAAAGAAAGAAGAGAGATTAAGAAAAGAAAGAAGGAATAAAGAAAGAAGGAATAAAGAAAGAGATTAGAATAAGAGGTACGGTTANTCGGTTTTAAGTTACCCAGAAGAGATTAAGGACAGAGTAAAGAAAGAAGAGAGATTAAGAAAAGAAAGAAGGAATAAAGAAAGAAGGAATAAAGAAAGAAGGAATAAAGAAAGAAGGAATAAAGAAAGAGATTAGAATAAGAGGTACGGTTAGAATCCTTCACATCGTGGTGGCCGTGGAACAGAAAGAAGTCTCTGTATTTATGTGCTTTGACTACCATGGCCACACCTCCCATGTGGGATATCTGACTCTCTGACCAATGAGTGCCTTCCAGGCCATAGTCAGGAGTGCTGTAGCCAATCGGGGCATGGTGTGGGTTGGCTACCAGGCACGCCTTTTGTTTGACAGCTTCTGTGAGGCTATGTGGCTTCCATGCACTCTCAGGGTTGCCATGGAGCTACAGGCCTGGCCCTTTCACCACCTCCCCCAGCAAGAGGTTANGAAAGGATAAAAGTAGAAAGATATCACAACCCATGGATCCATCAACAAGACTCGATTGTTCCAATTTAGATGTCCATTGGTTGAAGCTGATGGTTACAGTTTTGATCTGTTGAGGGTGGAGGAAAGCNCTCCCCCAGCAAGAGGTTAATTCAACCCAATAATTACATAATCTAGTGAGATTCAGTGTCTCAGAGTAACCCAAGTTTTTCTTAGTAGATCGCTTGGGGCAGAATAGACTGAATTATCAGTGTTTATATATATATATATATATATATATAAACACTGATAATTCAGTCTATTCTGCCCCANTATATATATATATATATGATTTATTTTAGAACAATTTGGTTGCAATGGAAAATAGGTATGTAGCTGTTTTAGTTATTATTGCCTATAGTAATATAGCAATATAAAGTCATAAAAATAGCACTTAAGAAAATATATAAGGAAAAGAAAGAAAGAGAAAGAAAGGATAAAAGTAGAAAGATATCACAACCCATGGATCCATCAACAAGACTCGATTGTTCCAATTTAGATGTCCATTGGTTGAAGCTGATGGTTACAGTTTTGATCTGTTGAGGGTGGAGGAAAGCCCACAAAACAGAGTTCAATGGGTTGACATATGTTCAGGTATGAGTTGGAGTGCCCAAGCACCTCTCCTGGGAGAGAGCTTTACACTATATGTTGCAACACTGTGGATCACCTGGAGTACTATGGTGGAAGTATTCAGGAATGAGTTTTGGGGTGCTTTGGGTATCTTTGATGTTTTATGACACCTTCTAAGACACGACAGCTGCCTCTCACATCTGTGTGGTTGAGCCAGTTACGCCCCATCAGAAGGGATGAATACCCACAGGCCTATGTGTGAATGCAAACGTCTGGTGTGAATGTGAATTTCCCTGGAGGGAGGTGGGGAGGGGGTGTTTTGCAACTGAGCCACTTGTGAAAGGGAGGACTTGGCATGATAAAAAGCACTATCATGCCTCTGCATCATCTATTTCTTGTCAGCCTTCTTCCTTATCTGGCTCAAAACCCAGAGCCTTCTGTGGTGTGTGCTCACCCCCTCTGTCTCATGCAGATCAGAGGTTTTGCCACCACACACTCAAAAACTCACCTCCTCCCTTTTGGGGGAGGTGCAAACCTAACCCAAGCAAAGCACCCTAGTGCCTTTCCAAATGGCTGATTGCTTTGAATTATTAACCATTAACATTCCAGTCTCTCACACCTGTGCAGACCACTTAATTTTGATGGCCATTAGTTTTCTTGCTTTGAATGTTCTCAAAACACAGGTTTATTCCTGCTGTGTGCATGAACTTCCAGAGCAGAAAGGAATTCTCACCAAAGAACGGTTTGGGGTACAAGTGTGCACATTCTGCCTGCACTAGCTTTAACTGTGTCACAGGTTGTTATGTACTCTACACCAATATTTGAGAGCCAGATATGGTTTACTTTATACACACTGGTGCTGAAAGAAGAAAATAATTTTAGTTTAAAATTGTTAACTCAAACTTCAGAATCTTTTGGGAAAAGAATAAAGAAAAAAATTGTATCAGTCTTCAGTCTTCAGGTGTTTTGAGAAACCTTTATAGTACTTATTTCCCTGTTTGAAGCAAAAAGAAATTAGAAAGTTACAGAGAAGGGAAATAAGAATAATCAGAGAGGTTAAATGATTTCTGTTTGAGAATTAATTAAATAAACCAGTGTGCCTTAGGCTCAGAAAGAAAGTATTGAGGAGATATGAAGACCTATAAAATCTGAAGCAATTGGGAATGATT
Organism: Scytalopus superciliaris; assembly: GCA_013400415.1. NCBI lineage: Eukaryota > Metazoa > Chordata > Aves > Passeriformes > Rhinocryptidae > Scytalopus > Scytalopus superciliaris. Next base: position 59,406 of record VXBX01000110.1, on the reverse strand, counting down.
ATTCTCTGTTTCTTTCAATACAACCCCTTATTATTATCAGTTGAAACTAGCAGTTTGTAGGGTTAATAAAAAAGACAAAAAAGAGACAAAAAAAAGAATAAAATAGTATGCAGTTCCTGTTACACGGACAGGTAATTATTTGCCAACAGTGACTGTGAATGCAATAATAGGACATACATCTAAAAGTGATTGGGCAGATTTGAGAAAGAAAGAGCTATTAAGGTCTGCTTAGGACAAGGATGTCAGCTCTACTTTGAGAAATTCTTGTGCTACAGATCTTTAGGATTGAAAAGTATTCTGAAATATAATCACATAGTACCTGATGTATTGCCTCTGTGTCAATTACCGGTCAACTTCTTCCTTTGGGGACATTTATGCAGCATTTCAGTTTTTTAAAATCATGCTTTCTTTCCATGCTGAAGCATGGAGGCAAGGAATACAAATTGCAACTGCATATGCGGGAGAAAAAAAATACTCTGAAAGTACATTTTTCCTATACTTTATTTCATTACTGACAAAAGGAGTATATGCATTCCATAATAATCTCAAAAGGTGACCACAGCTATCTCTGATTTACCCTTTTCTAACAGGTATCAGATCTTTTTCCATGTGTAAATTAGGCTTTCTTTCACAGGAGTTTTTAAAACAGCAATACTGTTTTTCAGTATAAACACAGAATGTATGCTGATACTTAACAAGCAATGTTTTCACAATGGAATTGGTATTTCCTTTATGGCACATCACATTGAAAGAGATATTCAATTTGGCCTCAGTCTATCACTGTGGAAATGCTAACTGTTATATTAACAGGGCAATATATTATTTCTGTGTTAATAATATATTATTACAAGGAAAACATAAAGTGGCCTTTCACAGTATGTCATCTTAGGTGCAGTGAGATTTTAGCAAATTAAAATGAACAACTTATTTCTTTGTAATTTAAGGACAGAGTGGAAGCTACCAAAGCTCTGATAGGTTTCACAAATATCTTTTGATTGTTGTTTATCTCTCCAGCAGGATGAATTGAGGAGCAAAAAGATCATTCAACGATGGGGTTAAGGTGACCAAAATGTCTGAAAATGAAAAGAAGGCACATGCCAGCTGAGATCAATCAGACTGCAGGTGATCCTCAGTGCAGCTGACACAGCCTTGTGTTTGATGGGCAAAATGATTATTGTGGAGTGGCCTTTCTGGTTGTGAGGGTTTGGTTTCCTTCATCAAGTGCTCCTTCAAAAAAGGAAGGACCTTCTGTGCTAGGAAGTGCAATTTATCAGTGTGGCAATAATAATGGCTTTTGTACCTGCAGAATGATATTAGGCAGGAAATTCAGGAATCTGTGCTGTTCTTTTCCTTATGATCTATGCTAAGGGAAAAAAAAAAGTGTAATTTTTCTGCCTATAAAACCTATCCAGTCATTTCAGTCAGCTTGACATATAAAATCTTGGGTGGTGGCTATGGAAGTTCAGTCAGGATAAGTTTTTCTTACCAATATAAACTCTCTCAATGTTTTGTGTATCTGTTGTGAATTCCTGTTGTTTCAAATATTATATCACATCCATTTGACCATTTGGACTGTAGATATTGATAAGTACAAGCTGAGTTAATTTGTTTCAACATGTAACAACATAGGTCAGAACCGTTTGTCTTTCACTGTACTTTTATCTCGACAATTGCAAGGAGAACATTTATAAAAAGGGTAGCATTTAGAAATATATATCTGATAATACAGCAATAAAAAGATAGCAAGAATTTGCTGAATCACATAAAAGTCAGTACATTTATCTTAAATATGTCTGAATCACTTTAGAAGATGATTTTTAATCTTTCCATTAATAAGAATTCTTGTTCCCACTTTTTTTTTTAACTTTCACATATTCCTTCCTTATTTAATTATTATTTTCTGGCAGAATAGCCCTTGAGACCTTGTCTAACCAATATTTTCATAACCCTTGACACTCAAAAGTGACCTCTCAGATTTCAGTTGCTTGCAGTGAGAGACACAAAAAAAGAAACCCTATGAAAAAAAGAAATAACAAATGTATTTCTTGGAGCTCCTTGAATATCATGCATCAGAGCCAGATGCAGTCTGAAATGTCCCAGGAACCATGGAAAGTTGGGGGTTCTGACAGGAGCACCAATTCTTTCTGAACTTGAATATCAGTAATGGCTCCCTTCTAATAAAGCTTTTACTGTAATAGAATGATATTTCAAGGTTAAAATGATAGAAATACCTGTAATGGTGAACATGGTTGAGTCTGACAGAAAAATATAAATCTTGTGTTTTAAAGTGTGATTCTGTTTTCATCTAATATTACTGAAATCAGCAACAGAAATGATATGAGATAAGATGCAAATAGAGAAACTTGTCTTTTATCTGTAGACTTCAGGAAAATCTACTTTCCTGAGAGATCTCCAGTTTCCCGCTGTATCTACACATTTGCACAGTCTTTCCTGGGTTTAGGCATTGTGACACTCTAGGATTCTGAGGGCTGAGAACTGTCTCACATAAGGGGGTAGTTATTTCTCATAGTATTATGGGTGAGAAGCAGGCTAGAGAGAAACATATGACCCATAGGCAATTTATGAGTCACTTATTTAGGCTTTTATTCAAGAAAATAATTGTAATTTCTTTCCTCTCCCAAACTGTCAAGTACATTTTCTATATGGAAATTCACATGTATACTTCTCATCCTCCGGTCAATCAACCAATTATCTTGTGGAACCTGCTTTCAAAGTTTTGGGACATATTTTGAGTCTCCACTTAACTTTTCATCCCTCAGTGTTTGGATGTCCAAGCCAGGTGGCAATTAGGTTCTGTCATACTGTTCTATCAAGTTCACATCCTTGGGACATTCTAGGAGAGGGATTTAGCTAAGCAACTCCCAGACAGAGACAAGACATACTAGATATCTCCTGGTATGCTACATGTCTGCTGCTAGGTATGCCTTCTAGATATGTCACAGTGTTGAGCCTGTGAAGGTTGAATGGGAGAATTAGAAGAATGGTTGGTAGGTAGTAGGAGTGGTGTATATAGCAACTTGTAGACCTGCTCTTAAACCACTGTCCACAGGATTTCAGTGTCACATTGCTCCCAAGTAGTGATTTGGAGCCTATCAAGAGGATATAGGAGTCATTATTCATCATGCAGATGGCTCTCAGGTACTGTTAAAGTTGCTATCATTTGTTGAGAAGAGCATGCTTGTATGTCCCTTCTTCAAGTAGTCTTAAGTTGTGAAAAAGGAAAGGTGTCTAATGGTTAATTGATAAATCAAATTCAGTGATTCAAGATATTCTATATAATGGAGGACCTCCTTTCTTTGCTGGTATAGATGGGGATTGTCAAAGATGAGCATTGAGGGGACTATGCATTTACTCAACAACCCCCATAGAACTAGACAGCATGTCATGCAAACTTGCTGAGGGCATGAGAAGCATCTGTGGTATAACTATCTTGGGTAGGTCACTTTGGGATACTTAGTGTTCAGAATAATTATAATAATTACCTCCTTTTCAACCTGATCTTCCAGTGCTATATAAGGATTGGGAGCAGCCAATGATGTCAACTTGAGCATGCCTTGTAGCAAGAGTACTCCTGCTGAAAGAGGAGTATCAGATTGTAGTAGATGTTTTGAAAGGTGTATTCCTTATTCAGAGAACACTGCCACTTTCTTATCACATATCTGGTGACTAAAATGTCTCAGTAGTAGCTTCCAGTCTATTTTCTCTAGAACAGTACTTGCCAATAACAGAAAATTTGCTGGATGTTGTGTTGGATGCTACAACAGCTGCAGCCTAGTTTGACTTCCATGACATTCAGAATCGCTGTATATTCCTCCATTACTGAAGATGGATTTTGAGTTTCTCAGACCACTTCTTTCTAGTTTATCTAATCCTTTCTCAGGGGTTTATATGACCAAGTGAAATTCCTCATTGAACTCAGTGGCAACAGTAGAAGGTAGCATGATTGGGAACAGGTATGCAAGAAGGGCCTGGGGGTGAGGCACAGTGAGATAGCCAGTGTGACGGAGTACGCTCCTGTGATGAAAAAGCTACTAAGCAGTCAGGGTGAAAAAACTTGTGTGCACTTTATGATGTGCACAGTTCAGTAGAAACACAGGTACTCACATGGTACAGATATAACCTCTTAAGGCTGTGCTCAAAATGATTTCTTTTTATCAATATCTTCCCATTAAAATATTCTCAAAATCTGTCAGTGAGTCAGTATTCCATCCATTTTAATAATTTTAATGTTAATTCCATGTAACATAAGTTTTTAAAATCAAGATTCATGCAATATTAAATCAAATGGCTTGTAGAAATCTACCTATCCCTGAAGAGGCTATGAACAATTAAAGCCATTCCAGTACCTAAAAGGAGCTTACAAGAAAGCTGGGGAGAGACTTTTCACAAGGGCATGTAGTGATAGAACAAGAGAAAATGGCTTCAAATTGAAAGAGAGTAGGTTCAGATTAGACAATAAGAAGAAATTCTTTACTGTGAGGGTGTTGAGGCACTGGAACAGGTTGCCCAGAAAGGTTGTGGATTTCCCATCACTGGAGGTATTCAAGGCCAGTTTGGATGGGTAGCCTGGTCTAGTGAAAAGTGTCCCTACATGTGACAGGTGGAACTAGATGATCTTTAAGACTCCTTCCAATGTAAACCTTTCCATGATTCTAAATCATGAATCCTGATTCAGTAATTCTTTGTTCAGAAATCCTTAACAAAAGCTACCAATGTTTGATTGGATTTATTTCCATGAGACAACACTAACTGATATTCATTGCTTGCTAATACTTGTACATATTTTAAGAATGTCAGTCCTCCAGTTCTTTGGAACTGCCCTCATTTTCAAGGATTCCTTAAAAAAGTATTACTGGTATACAAAGTTCCTAGCTACAATCATTATATCAGTTAATGAGAAATTATTTAAGAGTGTTGTTTCTTTCATTCTTTCTGTGAAGTATCTTTAAAATGCTTCCTACAAAGCACAGTTACAGATAGTAAACTGCTTTTCCTGTCCATGGAAAGCATACGAGATATCTGGATACAGACTCCTACTTTGTTTCAATAACAAAAAAAGAACTCCACCCCCCCAC
>VXBX01000110.1:39082-54291 GCA_013400415.1 Scytalopus superciliaris | reverse complement strand
AAAAACACCCCCCCCCCCCCCCCTTTTTTTTTTTCTTTTTTTTTTTTGCTCAGTGAAACTGCTTGGCTGCAGTAATTTTTTCTGTTTATTTGAAAGGCATGATTTCACAGTTTTTCCTGGGATGGCTTCAGATAGTCTCCAGATTTTGTTAATAATTCCCTTTATAGGCTCACTATCAGTTATGCTGACAATAGGTTTAAGCTAAATGGGGACAAAATCAAATTGTGAAATATCATGATCCTCCATAAAGTGGATTTATCTTTCTTAACAAATCTTTAGAGTGTAACCAAGATTTTATTGGAAAACAGATGCACCATAATCTTAGGCACAGTTCTGAACATAAGAAGTAGTGGAACTGCAGTTAACTCATAGCTCAGTCTCTTATGAGAATGCTTAACTTCTAAGTGAGTGACTATCTTCAGAAATCTGTGCTTCTAAGTGATTTGTGTTTTGAAAAATCCAATCATGGAATATAGTGATGAGTTTGTTCTGGTAATCTGATTTTCTAATGAATAACAGGGAATTATCATTTTATTGGAATAGTTCTTCAGGGAATTTTATTTAGTGTTATAGGAATAGAAATACTTTCCTTCAAAACTGAGTATGAAAACTCTAAGGTAAGTAATATCATGCCAAAAGCAGTTGGTTATTTCTGTCTTAATTATTGACTTAAAAACATAGGCATATTCTATAGCACCTACTTATCTTAGACTGTAGAAGAATGTCCTTTGCTTTTACAAATCCAGAAGCAGAGTTCAGCAGTTTTCATATTAAATTACTGAGGACACATCTGCTTTCTTGGTTTCTAGATACAAGACTGAGTTAGGGAATTCAAAGAAAGGCTTGAAAAAAAACCAAGTAAAAAGTAATCATAGTGTAGTCTTAGATAAAATATGCTATATTTCTAGATCATCAAGTAAATAGAATCAGTAACAGATATATTAAAAACATAGAAACCCCAAATGCTACATTTTAAAGAAGGTGGAGTCACTCTGCTGCTGCTATGTCCTATGACTAATTCCTAAAGAGCAATCAGTTGAATTTTGTTACTTCTGTTATAGTCTGTCTCTCCCATTCCACTTGAGAGACATGGAACTGGGAGAGGTGGATATAGAACTCTTTTCTGTGGCTTGAGGGAAATGTTATAATGGGAAATAGCTTGGCTTGTCAGAAGATAATCTGAAATCTTTATGCACAAAGTAATAATTTTATGTTCAGAAAATTTTACTTCTCAGAGAGGACTGAATTTCTGTATTCTGTCCATACTCCCTGTTCTAGTGTCTCCCCTTTGACTCCCCTTTTCTGTATAGACTCCGTTTTTCAGGAAATGTTCAATCACACCTGTCTTCTTTTTCCTTTCTTTAATGACACGCCCACTTGTTTCAGATTATTTTTGCTTCCACAGTCTCTTTTATATCTTGAATAATTAGCAGTATAAATGTTTGATTCCAAAAATGAATTTTATATGATGTTATGAAGTTGGTGAAACAATGTTCTTCAAGATTTGTCCTGTTTCTCAAAGAAACCTTGTCCCTCTGCCTCTGATAGACAGCATAATTTGCCCTATGGTATTAGGATTTGTTAGATGTTTTCCATGTGAATTGAATACTCCTAGTTTTGAATGAATACCAAGAGTTTTAGTTTAGCCTAGGAAAATGGTAAAAACTAGCATAGTGAACAGAGTGGTGTGATGACCTGTTCTAACTGGCAGATAGCGATAAAAGAGCAGGCATTATGAAGTCATATGAAAGTGCTTGTACAAAGGTAAATAGAGATGCAATAGTCTCCAGCACCTCATAATATTCCATCTATGTACTCAAGGCCATAATCTCAAAACCAGTTCTTTTCAAGTTAAGAGTTCTTGTCTGAGTTTGTGTCCTATACATTCTACTAGTGTTTCTTTGGCATCCAGACTGGATTCACAAGTAACTGTTCAATAACAATGGTCTTGTTTTGTCTTTTGATGTGGCATCGGTAATTTCACAAGGATCAGAACTTCATGGTATCATGATCTAGGACCAGCCTTTTTTACAAAGCAATTTACTTTTACCTGTTAATGCCTTTGACTCTCTGATTTGCTGTCTTATCTATCCTTCATAGAATATTAGGTTTTTTCCAATTTCACACTTGCATATTTATNTTTTATGCTAGTGCATATTTTTCCTGTTTACTTCTTAGTTATACATCCAAAATTTCAAGGTGCTTTCAAGTTATATAGATACTGTTGCATTTTGTATAGGGATGATAAGAAAGGTCTGGTATTTGCAGATTTAAACATCTAACAAGGTGTGCAAAAAACATGAGTGCCATACTAAACTTCTAAACAGTTGATATAACCATGAAAAATTTTCCTGGGAATTTGCCTGAGGTCAGTGCTATACATGGGTTTTGGCACCTGACCCAGTATAGCCATGTAATGATGTTTTTCAGCCAAGTGCATCCAGTGTTGTCTCCTGAATGTTTTCAATTTGAGGGTACAATTGTGTGATTTATGCTGTGCAATACAAAGCTATCTCAGCATTCTGGTTGCTTTCCAGTATGTGGTAGCATTTCAATGCTAACATAAAAAGAGAACAAGGAAACAAAACAAAAATGTTCTCATCAGCTTTGCTGAACTGCGACATTATGTTTGTGTTTTTGCCCAAGTAATGAACTTCAATTTTTGCTGGGCAGGAAAATTCAATAACTTAGTATCATTCTGTGATTATCAAAATGAGACAACACTCAGAAAATATGAAAACTTTTATAATTTCTTCCATAATAAATCACTCTTGCCTTTGGCGCTGCAGTGTGCTGCATAGCATTTCCTTCATCTTTGTGATGATAAGCTGCTTGATAGAGGAGAAATCCAGAAAGTGGTGAGAAAAGCACCTGGAGCATCCTGTCTGTTTTGCTATTTATTCTTAGCATGAAAATTGTTTGCAGCCTAAGGCTTTGGCACTCAGATGTGTTACAGCTGCTAATCCTAAGCAAGTTCTCAGGAAAACCAGTCAACCACTAAGGTCTTTTAGTGTCTTTGCCTTGTGTTGGAGGCCATCTACTAGAAAGCTGGAGGATGAACATGGAGAGGTTGGGATGAAACTTAAAAGTTTCAGGAGCTCATAGACAGTGGTTTCAAGGATTAGGTCAAAGAGTAGTGTAATTTCTCATAAAATCCATTATTAAGACTGGTAGAGACTGTAGGGGACAGGTTGGCTGTGGGGTCTCTTGCTCATAATATGAATATTAATCATTATTGCAGAGAAAAAAAATGAAGAAGAGAAAGTTCATCCAGTTCTCTACTTGTTCTTTTGGCTGAGGTGGTTCTTCACCCTACAAGACCAGAAATGTAATGTTGTGAGGCTTTTTCTGAACAACCAGTCAAAAAAACTCAGCTGCCAAAATTTACATTAATTCTCTGCTTCCCCCATTACAGAATAACAAAATCTGGGTTCTATGAACCCATGTAGATAAGAAGTCATTCTCTGTAATACATCTTGAATGGGATTTTTGTTCTTTGCTGAGAACAACTTGCTTTGCTCCTCAGGAAAGCCCTGATTGAAAGAATGTGTCACAAACAAATGAACTCAGGGCAGAGATTTTGTACAGTCAGGATTTATTTTTCAAACTGAAAGAATAATATAGTATAAAAAGTCTTTATCCTTTCTAAACCCCATCTTGCTTTTTCAAAGTGAAACTGGTATTAAGCTGGAATGTATCCAGTCAGGAAAAACAGATAAGAACTCAGGTGCCAATATTACCTTCCTATCAGGTGGCTGAAAAACAAGCTTCTCTGAAGCCATGCAGAGCAAGCTAAATCAGAAGGCTGTTACAGTGTACAGTAGTGAAGATAAATTATCGAATTGTCTCTTGGACTAGTTTATTTATAGGGACATAATATCTGTTATCTATGCCTTTTATCCTTCATGCAAAAGAAACCAAAACATAAATCAGTAATGGGCTAAAGGAGATGACTTCATCAGTTTTTGCTTCATTTGCATGACCTTTTCTTGCTGTATGGCATTTCTGAGTGAGAATTTTTACTGGATCAGGAGACCTACTGCAATCTGTAAGTTACTGCTCTGTGTCTGTGGCATGATCTGATCCTCCCTGCTTTTATGAGGTTTTCTTATAAGAAATAGACCTGGAATTCTTTTTCAGCAAAATTTAACATCTGAAACAGGAACATCAGTAGTATTACTTAATTATGGAAGAACTTATAGAGGCTTCTAAATTTTAAATGTATGATATAGTCTCAATTACCTTAAAATGAGTAATCCTAATGACCTAATTAGGACTTCTCACATATTCTTGTATTTAAGAATGGTCATTTGTTTCTACAGGATTAAGACCTGCATTTGTGCCTGTGTTCAGTTTGTTTTGGTTTTAATTGCATTAAGAAATAAACAAGTGTTTTAACCATCTGTAAGGTTTTTGTCCCTTAATTGAGGCAGTTTTTGCTGTGTAGAGATAATAATTGTTACAAGAAAAAAAAATAGAACAATCTGTTTTAAGCATGGTAAAGAAAAGAAAGAGTATGTAGTATTTGTTGAATATTAGAGGGGGGTGAAAAATCTCTCCCAAACATATTGGTCATGTAGGTGAATATTTACCATAGTGCTATACTTTTCCATATACGCATAGTGTGTTGTCAGGCAGCAGATGATTCAGATAACATTGTGGGTTTTTTTAACCCCCATCTGTCTATCTCTATTTCATCTTTTTGGCTTCCTTATGGTGTTATGTGGTTCTGTATAGAATTCAAGGAGCTTTGCTGCTAAATTCTTTAAAATCCAAGTTTGCATTACTAGACTACAGCTGGTGATAACAGCATTTGAATAATGTAGGTTTTTGAACCACATGATTAGAGTTCTTGCTATTTCCCCCTCTATTTTATTATATTTTTTTCTTTTTAGCCACTTTTCTTCTGGATTAGTAATAATTAGATATTGCAAACAACAAAATACTGGATTAACTCACCTTGCATCTTTGGAAGATGTTCAAGGTAAACATACTGGAAATGGTGGAGAAGTACTTGGGGGTTCATACAGATGAAAAGCTGGACATGACTCAGCAATGCTCTCTCACATCCCTGAAGGCCAACCACATACCAGGCTGCATCAAAAGCAGCATGGCCAGCAGGTCACGGGAGATGATTCTCTCCCTCTACTTTGCCCCCATGAGACCCCACCTGGAGTGCTGTGTCCACCTCTGGAATCCTCAGCATAAGAAAGCTTTGAACCTGTTGGTGTGAGTCCAGGCGAGCCCATCAGGAAGATCAGAGGCCTGGAACACTTCTCTTACAAAGACAGTCTGAGAGAGATGGGGATTTTCAGTCTAGAGAGAAGAAGGCTCTGGGGAGACCTCATTGTGCCCTTGCAGTACCTTAAGGGGCTTATAAAAAAGAGGGAGAGGGACTTTTTATATAGGTAGACTGTGACAGGACAAGGGAAATGGTTTTAAACTGAAAGAGGGCAGGTTTAGATTAATTGTTTGGAAGAAATACTTTACTCAGATATTGGTGAAGCACTGGAAGAGGTTGTCCAGTAAAGTGGTGGATGCCCCATCCCTGGAAGTGTTGAAGGCCAAATTGGATGGGAGCTTGAGCTACCTGTTCTAGTGGGTGACATACTTGCCCATGGTAGGGGGATTAGAACTACGTGATCTTTATGGTCCCTTCTAACCAAAGCACTCTATGATTCTATGATATTCACTGGCTTTCTATAATGAACTCTTTTATGTAGACTGAACTGCACATGTGAAAACTTTTAATTTTAGAATCTTACATTGTCAAAATCTTACATTATGACTGAACGCTTTCCAAAGCTCTGGAAGCAATAACAAATTCTATTGCCCATGTATTGCATAGTCTATGAATAGGGGATGCACAAGATTGAAAAATATGCCAGATTCAGGTGGGAAGTCAAGCAATTATTCTTGAAAAAAATCAAAGTCTTTGAGAGACAAAATATCATTCGTGGAAGCATAATTTAACATAATGGCTCAGTAGTCATAGGCAAGAGATTTCAAAAAGTGAAAAAGAAGTTGAGAATATGAAATGTAAGAAATGGTCTTGCTATGAGATAAAGAGTAGGCTTTGTACATTTGCATAACAGGCAACATGACTTCTCCAAAAAACAGAGTAATCTAAAAAGAGCAACACCACCCTCAGGTCCCAAATTAGTAGGTAAAGCTGATATTAAGGACAACATCACAGTCTCTCTTCTTGTGAAGGAAGTGAAAGAAAGGGATAAACTGAAAGGGGGTAATCACACACAATATTAATTTGGAGTTTATTTAAGAGGAATTTCTCACATGATCTTATATTATGATCCTAAAATGCAGCTTTATTTCTCAAGATTTAAAAAAAAAAAAAAAAAGATTTATGATTTGTAGCTCCCTTTGTGAATATAAGTGTTTTGCTAATTGACATCAGCATGAGATGTGCAGGTGTATATGTTGCTGCTGAATGGTGATGAGTGACTATTCTGTTTTAGTGTGGTTGTGTTGGAAATATCTAAGCAGCCTACTCTTTCTGCAAGCTTCAGAGATCATAATTACTCTAAGCTGATTGACTTATTATTAGTTTTTATCTGAAAAAATGATTCAGATGTTCAGATATGGTCTCAAATTCTGCATTTTAGGAGAAGATAAAGTGCCAATGTTCTTAAACTATGTGTATAGATACTGAATATTTTAAATACTAAAGAAATTAAGGGCTTTTTCCTAGGCTGGCTCTAGTTAAGTATGACATGCCTCAGACTTCAGTAAGTCCTACCTGAGGGTTCAAAATCAGGTCTTTCACTTGCTTCATGTCTGAAGAATTTTGAATTGGTTGAATGACTTGTAAACATAAGGTAAAGAGGGATAAGGGTAAGATTTCTTTTTGTCATAACTAAATAGATATTTGAGTTTATCAGATTAGTACAGACAAGTCATTCTGCTATCCAATTTTTAAATTTTTTTAAATATCTTTCAGCTTTGAAAGTGCTTTCCAGTACTTTACTGGAAGAAAACTGATTACCTGATTGTTCTTTGTCCAACTCAACAAATTTGCATCAAAAGGTCTAGGTTCATCTCAATACTTGGAATCGGTCATGTATTCTGGCTCAAGTAAGTACAGACCCACTGGAATGCAGCACTGAATTGGTGTTTAATGTGGGGCAGTTTGAATGTAGATGTTCTGGGCAGCAGGAAAAGTACGAAACTTATGCTGGACTGAGAAATCCAGTTATTCACAGAAGCTTTGCTATCTCAACCATACTCCAAGTTCTTATGCAGTGTACTTATACAGTTTCTTATACAGTCTTCTGCAGCTTCTCAGGAAACTGAAGACCTTTCTTTTCTAACAAGTTACTTCTGACAATAAGGCCAGAGGAGAGCCATTTAAAATATGCATGGCACTAGTCTGCCCATTTGACCTAGAAATTACATGCCTCACAGTACTTTTTCATGCATCAATTCAGCAGCCAGAGCTCTAAAATCCCTCAAGGGAAATATGTGTCTCTTCCATAGAGACATTCTGCACATTCTTGGATGAGAAGGCATAACAGTAGATCCCTTCCCTCGATCAATTGATATAACTATCAATTCCATTTTTTGAAAAAATTCATATTGGAAGAAAAATGAGAATTATTGAAGTTGATCAGGTCTTTAGGTTGAATTTGGACATCTAAAGTACTTGTATTCTCAAAGGTTCTTGGTCCATGTTGCCTCCTAAATGATTAGGGGTTTCAATATTGTGGGTGTTGAGGTTTCTGTATGCCTAGGAGCAAAATCTCATGGAATGACTGGCACACTGAATTCACCCCTGCTGGAGTGCAGTGCAGATGCAACTGTAGTAAGCTGTAGCCAGCATAGCTCCAAATATTTAGATTCTGCATATTATCTTGTTCTGAGGTAAAATATTTAATCTATCTCAAATCCTGAATTTCATGAAATTTGGTATAACATCTTCATTAGGGTTTATGACCAACCAGATTGCCATCTTTTTTACAGCTGCTTATGAAATCCCAATAGTATTTATTTTTCACATTAATTTAATTATTTAACTGATTTAAAGATGTAATTATTTCAGTTGTTGAAATTTCATCTCATTTTAACAGATGTGTTGTTCTTTCTCAGTCAAATGTTTAAATATAATTCAGATCTGATAATGTTTTCTTTATCTCTTGTTTTTGCACATCAGAATGTTTATAAAACGGGTAAATGGGATGCATTATTTCAGTAAATGAGAAGAATGTAGTGAATATTTGTTGTTTATTTAAAATCAACTTTCTATAATTACCTTTTGTTTCCAAAACATAAGCTTATTGATGTAATAAAAAATTAACCTTTTTTGAATACTAAACAGTGGTGCATGAGCTTGTTTAACTTCATTGTGTGCTTCAAGTTTGTATCTATATTTAATGTTGAATACATGAATCCTTCTGAATGTAGAGTAAGATTTCCCAACACTTGGGAATAGATCTGTGAATTGCTTTCTACCTGATTGTCACCAAGTTTTCTTGCATTGTTTACTTTTGTGCTGATCAAATACAATGGGAACATTTTATTTAGGTGAAGTGTCTAGAAGGGAGTAAATTTCTGTCATTCAAACCATAACATTCTCTTTGATTGATCTTACTTTGATAAGTTTTTGATTGATGAAGTTCCTTTTATAAATTATGAAGCAATTTAAGAAAGCCTTTTGACTTTATGGAATTGTATCAAAGACTTTATTAGTATTATGTTTTAATGCCTGTCCATTAAGAGTCTTTAAGTAGAATGTATTGTTTGGGTTGCAAGAATCTATATAGAATGATATAAAAGTGTCCAAAAATAAATCATGTAGATCTAGGAATAAGTACAGCATGTTCTTAAAACCTCTCTCTTACATATTCTGGATTATACCTTGGTGGTCTACCAAAAAACGAAAATACACTGATCTGCAGAAGTGGTACAGAGTATAGTAACAGCAGCACAATCCCCATGCCACAGCTCCTCAGAAGATATTGGTCATTTTCCAACAATGCAAAGTCATCATCAGATGAGGCAAACTAGATGGTCTCAATATCTCTATGAAGACAAAGAGAAGGTCATGTTTTGTCCTAAGCACTTGGCCTTCAGAATTATGCTAAGTTCTCCTACTTTGATTGTCTGAAAAGAGATTTTATTTTGTGTTCCTTTTTCTTCAGGCCAAGTCAGACTTGTAATGGCAGAAAATATTTCTTTTCTCCTGTTTTATAACCTTATATGAATCATTAGTTCCAAATTTTACACCCTGAATATTCTTTCAAACAGAATGTTCTGAATGTTCATTGTATAGACTCATGAGGAAGTAAAGATGAAGATTGTGCTCTTATACATTTCTGAACTACTGCTATTCACTGAAAAAAGATAGTTTATTATAGTTGAAATTAATGGAATCAATGTTTTTTATATCTTAAAATACTAACAGGAAGTTTAGAAACACTATATTTGGATATTTTATTATTTTTATATTATCTAGAGCAACAGGCATCTCTGCTCAATGAATTTAAGGATGAGAATAGCAGTGAATGATGCCTGTTAAGTTAAAAGCACTGTACAAACAGCCTGGGAAAATCTGGTAGCACCATAGGTGCAATTATGTATTATTACAAGTAGTGATGTTAGTCTCCCCTTTATAACATTTGCATTCGTTGCATTCATAGTCAACTGTCTTTCCAAAATAATTACCTGCTAAATTGTGGCTAAGTCTGTCTGAGGGCTAGGTTTTGGTTGGTTTTTTTCTGTTTGTTTGTTTGGTTTTTTTTGTTTTGTAGTTTTTTAAAAATTTAGTTATTTATTTGTTGGTTTGTGGATTTTTTTTGTTTGTTTGTTTTAGTTTTTTGCTTTTTGTTATTGTTTTCTTTTTAACATGTAAAGTTGTTCAATGTTGGCAATGAATGCAAAAGTGTTTTGTTTTTTTTTCCTTAAATGTATGCTTGTGCTTTGTATAAAGCATTTTAATGAAAACATAGAGTGCTCTTTACACTCTAAACTTCTAAAGGTTGAGTTTAAGGAAACAGGGAGAGTAGAGACAGGTAGCAAGCAAACTGCAAAATTTTGCTTTGCTCTCAGACTGAATTTCCATTTGAAGATGGATATTGCCTTGACTCTGTATAAAGTTAACTGCATCCGCTATGGAGATCTGTGGAAGCTACTGAGCTACTTTGTTGGCTGCATTGCTCCCAGGCTTTCTTTTTCTCTAGTTCTCTATATAGTAAGAAGTATTGATAATTTTGAGGTTTATGCATGTTCCTTAATACATGGTTCACCAATAAGTACACTGATGCAGTCTGCATCTACAAGACCGAGTCTCAGTTTATCCTGTTAGGTTTGTACAAGTACAGCCAAAGCATAATGACCTACAGCCTTCACTCAGTCTATCATTTTGACTTCAGAATTTTTCTTTTACCTTCAGGCAGTCCATTATCCATGGACATTATGCATGTGGATCTTAGACTCCTAATATCTAGGCACAGTGATGTAAAAAGGAACAGCATTAATTTGTGCTTGGCAGGTCTTTTCTGTGTTTCTATCTAGAGGGCACAACCTTGCACAGTACCAATTCCAGCTTAATATTTTATAACAAAATCTCATTCTCAGGACTTAACATAGTTATCCTAGACTGACAAAAAGCTGAGGTTAATAAACTTTACTGTGTCAAAGATTTTAAGTTTCTTTCATTGAAATTGTTATATTTTTGCAGAACCAGTTACCACAAGCACTACTCCAGCAAAAGCTGCAATTGAGAAGTGTGTGTGTGAAGCTTCTTCTCAGTGAAAATGATGGCAGCACTTATTGTGGGCAGTAATATGCAAGCATCTCTTTAAATAACTGCAGTGAAATGTGGATTTTGGGAGCTGCCAGTGCTTTATGGGGGTAATCTTGGCATACACCTGTGAGATCATTAGTCACACCAAAAGTTTCATGAGGTAGCTCATGAGATTCTTATCTTGGATGAGTGCAGAATTTGAGAAAGGTGATGATTCATTCTGATACCAAGAAGGCAGGAAAAAAGTACATCAATCTTTGCTTTTTTCAATATTTTCTATGGGAAGAAGTCAGCCAAAAAATACAGTGCACAGAACAGGGAGAAGTAAGAGATTTATTCATTACTTGATAATCATGGGTTTTGGCAGCATATTACAGTAGCCTCATGCTCCTGGGTCTCTGCTGATCATCCAGAGAAGTATGAAAATTGCTTTTTCCTCCTTGAAGCTTAGAAAAATGTTGCCAAACTGGTTTTCAAGACTTCCATAAGTTTTGGGAGAGAAAGCCGGGACATTTGGAAGACTGCCTGCAAATTAAATAAAAGCACAACTTCCTGGTACACAAACCACACAATCATTTATTGATTCATTTACAGAGCTGCAGCTTTTCTGAATGTTTGCCCACTCCTAAGGCTTAGTTTCTGACAATTTTAATGGAACTGAGCTAAAGGAGAGCTTAAAATCTCATCTAAAAACTATTTGGAGATGTAACCTGGTTCTTTTTCCCTCCATTGAATGGAAGGAAAACTCAGGTAAAATGAACAGGACATTTTGAACTTTGTAAATTCAGACCAACATATTGTGTCCTAGCCCTGGGAGTTTCTTAGGAGTTTTCACATTCAAAAGAGTGGTCTTCATATTTAGGGTACCTGGAAACCAACCCCTACTGCTCAAAAAAAAAAAAAAAAAAAATTTAGTTACCTCAAAGGTTTTGTAAGGGACTGTAGAAATCTGGTCATGCCCTCCAGTAACCACCCCTGGGACCCTCCACCTCCCCAGGGGCAGGGGCGCCTCTGTCTGAAGGGATGCTCCACACAACCAGTGTCTCTCCTGATCCAGGTAACTTTTTAGAAAGTTCTACATGTAATTTCTGTTTCAAAAACAGAACCTTCACTGATCAAGAGATGATATGAACTTCTAAGCACTACTTAAGATTCTAATATCTGAGATTCATCTGACTGTCATTATTGATACTTTTTGGCATTGTAATTAGTGTCTCACAGAACTGGAGAGTTTGTCTCTGAGGAAGACAGAGGACTATGCATAGGGTAATTCTGAGCTCGTTTAAACACTTGAAAGCAAGAAAGCCTTTGTTTCTTGTTTTTCTTCAAATAACAGCCTTAGGGAAAAGTTCTTTCCCCCACCTTTCATTTGTCAAGTGAGGTTTTTCATCCCAGAGATTGTTCACTATCTAGATTTAGTATAGGTAAAACAGTATGTTTTGCAAAACTTGACATTTTTTTGTGAAGGTGGTGACATTGAAGCTCATCTTCCTCCTTGGTGATTCAGTCTTTCTTAAGTTCCTGTTTGGATAACTACATTAGTGCTTTCTTGATCATCAGAATAGCTTTCCATATTTTATGAAGTGTTGTTTGTTTGTTTGTTTTTCAGTTCCTTTAGAAATAGCATACTAAGTTTACACAGAGGAAGAAGAATACTAGACAGACATGCAGTGTGGTAAACAAGCATTAAGATCAAATACAAACTTGCAAATACACAGTGCTTTCAAACAAATTCGTATAGTGAAGCTGAAAGATGCTTGTATTGTCCTTAGCAGAAGTTAAAAAAATTAGGCTGAGGTAATGGTTTATGAATAAGGATTAAAGAGGAAAATTAAAGAAGGAAAAATAAGGCATAAAAATTTCAACCCAAACTCGTTTAGAAAGTTCGTTTTTTAGGCAGTCAATTACACAAGTAACTGCAATGTAAAGCCTGAATGGAGAGGAGGAAACACCCAACTTTAACAATCTGTTGGGCCTCAAGCCAAATGAACCAGTGCTGCTTCAATCACCTCCAATCTTTTTCTACTAGATTAATAAATTTCTTCCCCTCTTTTCTCAATTGAGCCTGGAGAGTGAAGCTGATCTGGCAAAGAAGTTGTTCCTCCTATGCCCAAGGTTTAGAGATTTTAGAATTCCTTATCATTTGCAAATTTATTGCTGTTTAGCAACACTAGAGTATTTAGTGTTAACACAGAAGGTTTTGCTTCCATCCATGAACCCGTCTCTCCCCAGAAAGAAATAAAATACTTTTAACAAAGTGACAAACATCCAAGTTAGTCAAGTCCCTCTGTGATTACAAGCTTCTTTCAATAGTAATTCAAGTCCCTAAAATAGCATCCCATTGTCACAAGTGCTAAATAAGGACCTAAATATGCTTATTTTCTCCTTGCGCTACTTCCCTTCTTCCATAGTCTCATGACTGTGGAGGCTGATCTTTGCCTTTTGCTTTTGTGGGTTTTTTTGTACAACAGTGTATTCAGCTGCCTGCTGCTCATTTGGTTATATCATCCAGCTGTATTCTGTGTGCTTTGCCTCTTGATATGCTACTTGCTCTCAGGCCAAAGAGCACAGTCTTTAGAAAGTGGACATTATCCATTTGGCAGGTGCATCAAAACAGATGGAGTTCCCTTTGATTTCTTCTGGCAGTGCAGGACTCTTGCCAGCTAACCTTAAGCAACTGCTAGTAGCAACAGACTATGTTGTGTTTCTGCCTTCTTGAAAATCCAGAGCAGGACTGAGAACCCTGAAGAATTACTTCTCTGGCAAAATAATTGGTGGGTCATAGTGTGTAAGCACATATGACTTAAAAAAAATATCTCTGGACTTGGTAAATTAATGCAATAGGCACAATCTGTTTCTGCCTTGATGTTCGTTTGAGATCAGCACTTGTCTGTGTTAGGATATTACAACAACATAAGTAGAAGCTTTTGTACCAAACGGATTACATTCATTAGGTAAGAAAGGGACACGGAGGTTCAATGACTTGTTCAAAGTATATAGCAATCACAAAGCTATGAAATTCTACCTTAACTGATACCAAAGTAAGTTCTGCTACCGTTCACTGAGGTTAGATATTCATTCAATGTACTCATGTCTTCTCAGTTCAGTGGCCCTCAATGTCATACAACAGGATCCATCAATGGCAACCTGCCTGGACTGAAATGCAGCAGCTGCTTAACACTACCCAGTTTAATTCTGGATGTGGTTCATATGAGAAGGAAAGAACATTCCCAGCCAACTGAAACTGGAGGGAGAAATTTAGCTAAAAAATTGTAATTATCTAAATTAGAACTCTGGCCAGGATTACTAGACAAAGACTGTCAAGGGAAGTGTGACAAACAGAACCAGTCACAGCCAGGGTTTCATATTTTCACTGTGCCACTGCTTCTGATCTCAACCAAATCCTTGCTACTTTTATCTTCTTTAAACCTTGTAAAATTTTTTAATTTTGCAAAGACTAAGGTAGTCGAAAGTTTCCCTTGTTAATTGCTTTCTCAAACAGGGCAGGCATCCTTTTGGTGTTACCATGACATCCTGTGAAGCAGAACAAGTATCAAAGACTGATTTTCTGGGAAAATTATGTCTTCTAGCTGCATCTAGAAAAGTACTAGTGCTGCCTTATCAATGTCACTATTATGGGTGATGGATTCTTTGCTCCAGGCTATTTTTTATTTTTATTTATGTTCCTGTTCTGATGGTTATTTTTTAAAAATCACCATCTTCTTTTTATTTTTAAGGTTGACGGGAACAAAACTAAAAATTCTTCTAAAGAAGTGCTGTTTAAGAGAGCACAGGCCTAGGAAGCTTTAACTGTCCTATGACCAATAAGTGACAATGGCTATGGAGCTTCATCTTTTGGTACCTTGTTCCCCTATCTTTAGAATGGCCATAAAGGTAACAATCTTTATAACATACTTTGAGAAAACATTCCTATTAAAGCAATGTGTAGGAAGAAGCTATTATAATTAAAATCTAATTTTTTAATTACCAAAAGTAATGAACTATTTTGTTAAGAGCAACCCATATGAAATTTTGTATTTCTCCAGTAAGGATTAAACCTCAGTTTATATAGAAAAAAAAGGATTTATTTCCTCCACTCCCTATGTTAAGAAGGGTACACTGGTGAGTACAATGATTCTATACTAATTTTTAGCATTCACAATTTGAGTGTTCACCAAACACTATTTTGCTTTTGTGCCGAGAAAACTCAGTACAGATACTGAGGACATGATATCTATTTCTTACTCTAATTTATCTGTTACAGAGTGCACTTTTCAGCGTTGTGTATCAACCTTTCTAGCCAGATGCCTCTTGAATGATATCTTGATTGATACTCAAGAAGCTTATGCCACCTCAGAAAATTCATATAGTCCTCTCAGGTGTGCCTTTTTCTTCCTTTTTCTTTTTTTTTTTTTTTTTTTTTTTTTTTTTTTTTTTTTTTTTTTTTTTT
>VXBX01000110.1:6404-39055 GCA_013400415.1 Scytalopus superciliaris | reverse complement strand
GTTTTTTGTTTTTTTTTTTTTTTTTTTTTTTTTGTGTGTGTGTGTGATTAAGACAATTCGGTCACTGATTCAGTATTTTTAAACAAAAGTGTGATTAAAGCTGCTTCTACTCTGCTTTCAAACAGCAACGTACAGTGAGAGTACACTATTTTGTGTACGGCAAACAAAGATGCTTAATGTAACGTAAGGGTTACGGAACAAATATACTTGAATTTCATTGCTATAGTGCTTTGCAGAAACAGCATCTAGCTGAAAATTCAGGAGCAGAGCTGAGCTTCTGAAAGGTTATCATGCAAATGCATGCATATGTAAAAGCAGTTTTGAGAATAGGCTTAGTGGGTTCTTCCTCTCTCCAGGCTTGACATGTGTTCTTATGCAGAGTGCTCCCTTCTCATGATTCTGCCTTGCAGCATCTGTCTACCTGTAATTACCTGTCCAGCTTTGTCTGATGTTCTCTTTATAGACCTCTTCTATGTGTTCAAAGGACTTTTGTCTTAATTGATAGTTGTTATGCTGTTGCATTGTTTTGCAGCCATACCTGTTTACACTTTCAATAAAAATAAGTACAAAACAGTTAAGTCAAAGATTTCAGATCTTCACCGCTTGTAAATAAAAGTCTTTATATTAATCCCCCCAAAAAAAAACCCCAACACAAATTATACTGGTTTAACCATTCATATACTGTCTAAGTGTCTCTCATTCTGTTTTGCAAAGTTGTTTAATTTCCTTTTCCATTCAGCAAGAACATTCCCTCATGAAAATACAATTACCTCCATCTGAGCACCAATTTTTTATTTAGCTGATCTTGGTATGATCCAAAATTCAGTTCAAACTTTTAGTAAGAGGTCTGCCTGAGCAGAATGGTTTTGATCAGCGCTGCACTGTGTGAAATCTGACTTGGTGACATAATAATAAAATTATTCCTCCATCATCTTTGTGAACACGTGAAATCACTGACTCTTTATGCAGAGGCCAGCTTCAGTCTTTGGTGACCTATAACAGACACGACCCAGTAACCAAGCAGGGAAAGTTTTATCCAATTAAAAATCCTCTGAGTCATCCAATCTCTTTAAAATGAAGAATCTAAATAATAGATTGCATGAAGATAGATAACATTCTCAGCATCCACTTTGTTCTAGTCTTCAACACAAAAGGGAGAAGAGAAAGAAGATGGGAGTCAGCTAAGTGAGACAGATGGGAATGAGAGTCTGGGAATATGAGGAAATAGACTTAATAAGCAGCAAGTAAAAGAATGCTTCAATAATTTAAAGTTTCTATAAATCAGTGAGGACCCAGTGACATTTAACCAACAGTTCATGAGGAAGAGCAACAAGAACTCTTATGATCTGTCAGCTGTACGGGAGGATGGATAGAGTAGAAGTGAGCTATCAAGGAAGAGTGAAGTAAATAGCAAGTATGCTCTAAGAATTTTTTTTAAGTGAAGGAAGCAGAAGGCTCCCCAACTATAAGCCATTTACTTCACACTAAGAAATAATGTATTTTGCATAAGTATGAAACTTCAATTGCTACACCAATTATAGAAACAATCTCTAAGCATCTCTCAGTACAGGCAAACATTTTCTTATGTATACCCTTAAGCTTTTGTTGTAATTGTTGGAGTCCCCAACCTGGAGGAGTGACAAATATGCTGATGTAATTTTTTAGTGTCACTTCTATGTGCACCAGTTGTAACTGTTTGGTTTTAATCTGCCTCAACTTTCCTGCTAGAATGTATATAACTGCAGACAGATACATAATTTCCCCCTTCTCACTAGGAAAATCTTTAGACAAGTTTTTATTTGGTTTGTTGAATGATGAGTAAGAATGGTTCCCTTCTCCAGGGAAAATATCTATTGTTGACTGAGTTTGCTTATATCTGAATAAACAGCCTTTGAAGAAAGTGAAATTGCAAACTGGGGAGAGAATTTCAGAAAGACAATGTTCACTTATATACAGGTTACTGACTGGTTATATGATAGGTGGTGTTTGTGCACAGTTCAGCTGTAAAGGACTTCATATCCAGAATTAGCTGTTCTGTCTACAAGAGAACACAGTATTTCTGATATAGTAGAGAGTGACATATGAGTCTAAGAAACAAAATATTTGAAGTACTGAAGTAGGTGACGTATTTGGCCAATAATTTAAGTGGATAAGGTTTTGAATGTGGTAGTGATTTCATTTTCATGACCCTAGCATATCGTGGCACAGATGAAAAGAATGGAGCAGTTGGAGTTGAATTGCTCCCTGGACACAGGAAAAGAGAATACAGCCAAATCAGTATGGGTCTGTTGTCTCTGAAAGCCCTTCCTTTTAACTGAAAAGAGCCTCAGTGTGATGATCTTAATGGCATATTGCAGAAGATCACTACAGCATAAGGTTATTGGACAGGATTTGGGACCTTCATTGAAATGATTTGGTGCTGTTCTACTTCTATTAAATGTTGCCTATAATAGATTAAATTAGATAGTATTTGCAATTATTTTTCTTTAAATGTAATTGGATTTCTAAAATAGTGGCTTAAGTCTGTGAATGTATTCTAAAATAAGAAAGTGATATAAGTTTGGTATGTTAACTATACATATAAAAATAATTATTTCATAAGGAGATAAAAAATATTATTCTGGGAATTAGATGGAAATCTGCATTGCCATTTTAGGGATTTCTCAAAGAAGCATTTAATGTGAAAAATTTAATAAGATTAAAGCTATATGCCTCTGGGTCCTACTAATTGTAATCATGATACTTATCATGTACATTAACTGTATTTCTCTTCTGAGTTATGCAGTTATAGCAGGACTATAACTGAAAGAAAACTGAACATACTTAATTTCCAAATGATCTGGTATGCTTTAGTTCAAATGGCTTGGGATTTTAAATAGGCAAGTCTGTTTTTATAAATGTATATCTTTGAACCTCAAAGGAAGAATTTCTTTTAGCATGTAGATGCTCTGTGAGGACATAGAAGGCAAAATGGACCTAGGCTGGAGTCAAAGAAACAGAATGAGACATAGTGGAATTAGTCTTGTGCTCTGCTGAACTGTGAGATAGTGGTGTGCATATTCAAAATTAAGGTGGGTTCCAGTGCTTTGTTGAATTTCATCTTGATATATGGTCTGAGGTGCTGAACTATGTGTAGAGGGTTGTCTGTATGAAACACTTGTCCAGTGTTTAGGGCAATGGTCTCCTAATCCCTGACTGTGCCCAATAAACTTGTAGTTTCGTGGTGGTGATGAGTAACAGGTAGACTTCTTGGTGTAATTTTTATGAAAACCTTTTAAAGTTTATTATTATTTTGCAGTAAAAAAAATCCTGTTTCAAATAAATGTATCAAATTTTAGCACATAAATCTTAGCTGCATTCCACTAATGAAACAAATCCTCAGTCAATTTCTTTCTTTTCTAGAAGTCCATTGCAGTTCTCATTTAAACCTTTCAGCAAATGATTCATAATTACTTCAGTTTCAGGAGTATTCATTCTTTACCTTGCCTAGAATTATTACAATGAAACCTTTGGATTTTTTTATATTAAGGATAAATTATTTTTTTCCCATGGATCAAGTGTCTTAAATTTTAAATCATTTATTGCAGTTGCTTTTACAAATTAAGGCACAGCTTCCATGATTGAATTTCTTAGACAAGGCAAATTACTATAGTATTAATTAATTCTTTGTGTAGGATTTGCCCTAATAAATTTCTCCTATTTTGTCTTTTGATCACAAGTGACAAATTAGAGAGGGATACATTTTTATTTATTTCTTTATTCATATTTATAGGACAAAAGAAGCTTTAAAGCCTTCATATTTGTGATTCAACGCCAATTTAACAGGGCAGTGAACTGTAAAACAAAGTTAAAATTCCTCCTTGTGCAGTCAATATGTAATTACAAATTGAAATATGAAGACCTACAGACCTTTACCTGGCAGGTGATTCTTCTTTTTAACTTAAGAAAAACAAAGAAATGAAAGTGTGTGAGAGGAAAGCCATTTTTGTAGATTATTAGGATCCCAAATTGTACTTTTCATCTGCTTTTACTTTTCAACACGGCTTCTGCAGATCTTGCTGCCTGAGCAGTAACAGCTTAAGGTATCCACAAAAGTGGCTTTGATGTGGTTCTTGTGTTTCCCAGTCTTTGACTGCTCCTCTCAACATTTCCATGACCTGGGTAGTATTCCCTCCAACACTGAGCGCATTTGTATGCTTGAATTAATCTTTACTTGAAGCTTTTATCAAGACCAGGAAACATGTAGAAATGCTACTCCATAGTAAAAGGCATATGGCATGGAACTGACAGGAAAATTATTTTGCCCAAGTGTGGGCTGCAGCTCTCCAGACAGCAGTCTCACCGAGTAGGGTTAATCTCACCAGTGCTTCTTTTAAATTTGTCAGATTCCCCTCTATTCCTCACATCACCTCTTGCCATAGGAATATGTTCTATCCAGGGAGATAATACTTAGAAAGCAAACTTCCAGCTGCATTTGCAACAATACTTGTCTTGGTAGAAACATTCTCTCCTTAACATCACATAAGTTTTAGGACCTTTTTCTGCAGGATTAAAAATTTTGTTTCACAATATTCTGCTTATATTTCACTATTCCTCACTGGGAGAGAGTCTGCTTTAGTTCTTCTGTTTTCTTGCTTCAGGCTCACTGGAATAGGAATTTCCATGCTGCAAACCTAATGACTGTACTGAGGTGTCCTGTATGCACAGGACTGCAGTGCTCTCACTTTGCTGAGTGACTCACCACACTTACTGTTGGCTCTGTTTTCAGAGTTAACTGGCTCTCCAGTCTGGGAAACTACAGAAGGATGTGCCCTAGCTCAGAGTCAGGATTTTTCCACAAGGCAATAAGAAATGCATCAGTGCTGGTTCTTGGAGCTGAAGCCTCAAGTCAAGCCTGGCTAGAAAGGAGCAGGTTAAATATAGCCTTACAATTCTTTTTGTAACTTGGACAAAAATGCAGAAGGATTAGAGAATGTACATGTGGTATCTTCAGCAGTGCATATACACAGAAAGGAACTGATGGTGGAATAATGATTTTGAGTATTTGTAAAAAAGAGTATACTCACTTCCAGATGGAATAAGGACATTACTTCATGCAGATAAAGACTGATTATCTGAATCTTGAGAGCCAGCTTGAATTTGGCTTTGAATCTCCTCTGGCAAGCACTCTTCAGAAACTCTAGTATGTTTCTGTTCTCCCAAATCTTTCATTTTTAAGAATTATTCTTCCATGTGGGTATACTTCACCTATCATGTTAATTATTTATTGCTCTTTAAGAACCAGGAGTAGGCTTGAAACTCGTTTCTCTACAGAGAGCTGCAAAGGGAAGGACTTGAATAGTCCTCTGCAGCTCACAGTGTGAGGCCAGCTTAGTGAATATTTGATTTGCTGAGGGAAATAGAAGTGCTCTCTTAGATGTTTTAATTGGAGTCAGTACAGGCAGCCATTTCTGCATTTAAGTTGCCCAGCAGATAAGCTATATTTATAGAAACTTTTAACAGTAATGACAGGTGTAGTGATTTGTTGCTTTTTCTGAATCTTGGAGAAGTGAGCTTCCAAGAGGCATACAAAGTCATGCTTTTTCATACATTTTAAGGGATATTTTTCTTTCAGATACTCTTAGTAAGGTTGCCACAGGTGGTCATTGACACTGAGCAAGATACTCACAAGATCTTGCATTCCCTAGTGACAGTCGTTCCTTCTCAGCTAGCAAAGTGGCAGGGCTAAAAGAACAGAGGTTTCTGTGTCAACTGTAATTTTGGTTCCTGGATCTATAAGTACAATAGAAACTCATAAATAAAAATTAAAAAGCACAAAAGGGCTTTGAACCCCTGCAAGATTTCTTGTTCAGGTAGAATACTGAACTTATAAGCTCATACGAACAATTCAGACATTCCAGTGTCTCAGAATGAGATGCTGTACCTGGCATTGAATGTACTAGACATCTCTGAAATGGCATTTGCTGTGGAACTGAGGCTATTGTAATGATAAGAAGTCCAGTGCACCCTGGAACATCATTATATATGATTAGGGTATAGTATGGAATCATCTGAATGATTGTGACTGGAAGGGACTTCTGGAGGTCATCTGGTCCAACCTTTCTGCTCAAGCAGGGCCACCTAGAGCTGATTTCCCAGGACTATGTCCAGATGTTTTTTGAGTATCACCAAGGAGGAACATTTCATAATCTCTCTGGGCAACCTGTGCCAATGCTTAGTCACTCTCACAGTAAAAAATTGTTACCTGATGTTCAGATGGCACCTCCTATGTTTCAGGTTATGCTCATTGCCTCTGGTCCTGTCAGTGGACACCACTGAAAGGAGTGTGGCTCAGTCCTCTTTGCAGTCTCCTTTTGGGTATTTGTACACATTGATGAGATTCCCTGGAGCCTTCTTTTCTGCAGGCTGAACTATGCCAGTTCTCTCAGCCTTTCCTTGCAGGAGATATGCTCCGGTCCCTTTCTCATCTTTGTGGCCCTTTGCTGGATCCTCTTTAGTATCATAAAATCAAAGAAAATACTGAGCTAGAAGGGATCATAAAGTCCAACTCCTAATAGCTCCATCTCTCTCTTGTACCGGGGGCCCCAGAACTGGACACAGTACTCCAAGTAAGGCCTCACCAGTGCTGAGTGGATGGGAAGGATCCCTCTCCTCAGCCTGATGGAAGCACTCCTCCTAATGAAGTCCAGGTTATCGTTAGCCTTCTCAGCCACAGGGGCACATCACTGGTTTCTGTTCAACTTGGTGTCCATCAGAAACCTCAGGTCATTTTCTGCCAAGTTCCTTTGCAGCTGAGTGGCCCTCAGCATGTGCTGGTGCTGGGGTTGTTCCTCCTCAGGTGCAGGACTTAACACTTTTCCTTGTTGAAATTCACAAGGTCATCCCATTTCCCTAGCCTGTCAAGGTCAGTCATTCCTTCCAGTTTTGTATCATCTGCAAACATTCTGAGGGTACTGTCCACCTTATCATCCACATCATTAAGGAAGATGTTCAACAGAGTCAGACCCAGTATTGACCCTTGGGGTACACTAGATAATGGCCTCCCACTGGAATTCATGCCACCCTGCTATGTGAGAATGTAATGGCAGACAGTGCCAGAAGCCTCATTGAAACTGAGGTGGATCATATGCACTGCTCTCCCTTTATCTGCTAAGCCAGTCATTGAAGAAGATTATTGGGTTGGTCAAAGATGAATGGGTGTCCTTGCCTAGACAACTGTGCTTAGAGCAGTCAGAATTATCAGCAGCTTTAAGAGCAAGGTCATTCAACCCTTCTCGTTGTGGGTATTCTGCTTTGGATAAACAGTCAACTAATTCCCAACCTGAAGAGATAATACTGCTGCAGTTGGTGATAAGGGCAGTTGAGATACTTGGATACTCATCCCAGTTCAATTGAATATTGAAGGATTTTATACAAAGTAGACAAGGCTCAAGAAGAGAGAGAAGGTCCTTAAATATTCATCAGGATAAGGTTTAGGGCTTGAATCTCTCTGATGAATGTCCTAACAGCCAGGCTGCAGAATTCTCCTTTAACTTTCTCTATTGCTCCCTGAGTAGTCAAGTGTTTCTTACAAAACAGAACAACTTTGGAGGCAGACTGTGAGAGAGCTTTTCTTCAGTGCACCAACACAGACCTAAGTTCAGACTTCTGTCACAGATCAAGCAGAAAAAGGAGTTAGTATGCTGGCCTCCTTCATGCCAGGTGAAGGCTCAGATCATTAGGTTTCTGGGTGTGAAAGGTGACATCTCTTTCTCAGGTGCTTTGTGTGGGATTATATGTGATTTGACAGTACTCTACAGTCAAATTGTGTCAGAAGTCTATAAATGTCTCGGTTGTGCATCCATAGGGCTGAGGAATTACTAAGTCCTAGGTATTACTCAGCTGCAGAAGCACTGATAATATTGGGAGTTTAAAAAGTAAAGAAAGTAGTTTTTCAGAAGTCAGTTTTCCTAAATGATGGCTTTTAGCAACCAAAGTGGATTTTGGGACTTCATGCCCTTCTCGGAAATTTGTCCCTAACATATCATATCTCTTTAATGGAAGGTATTCTTAAGTAAAGTGTCAGAACACTTTCATCTTCAGAGAAAAAAAAAATAAAAAATGAAAGGAAATAAATAAAGAGGGTATTTTTTTCCTGTTAGTGACATTTTAATCATATTTCTAGCACAAATTTTTTGTCATGATTGCTCATTGAAAACAGGGTCTAGGACAGAGAGCTAGCTAATAACTATGATTTCTGAAACAGTGTTAAAAAGGAACTATCTGGATAGGGATGTTTTTAAAAGAGTGGTGACACTGACTAGAAAATGAAATGTCAAATTGACCCATGTCTTTTTTCTTCATTAAAAAGAGCTTCTTAAGATCACTTTAGTCAAGATATCATTGATTACAAGAATCCTTATTAAAATTTGTTAAAAGCTTACACTTTGCAGACAATCTTGTTGAAGGTTGCTGGCACAAAAGCGCAAATCCTTCTCACTCTCAGCAAGCAAATTTCCACAAAGATCTTACCAAGAAAAAAAAAAAAGTAAAGAAAATAGCAGCATATTAAATGGTATACTGTGCACAACTATTCTTTGGCAGAGGGGCAAAAATCAGCAACTTTAAGTCATTCATATAGCAAACTCCTACATATGTAATTACAATTTCTCTCCCTACAAGTGCTTTTGGGGCACTTACTTTGATCTCATTTTCTTTAGTTAGATTGCAAGCTATGTGGATCAGGGGTTATGTCTCATATGTGTCTGTGAATTTGGCTGTTATGTAAATTGACTTCTGATAACCTTCTATGATGAAGGGTCGATGAGGGGAAAGCAGTGGATGTTGTTTACTTCGATTTCAGTAAGGCTTTTGACATTGTCTCCCATAACAGCCTTGTAGGTAAGCTCAGGAAATGGGGGTTAGTTGAATGGACAGTGAGGTGGATCAAGA
Organism: Scytalopus superciliaris; assembly: GCA_013400415.1. Lineage (NCBI taxonomy): Eukaryota > Metazoa > Chordata > Aves > Passeriformes > Rhinocryptidae > Scytalopus > Scytalopus superciliaris. The sequence goes on along the minus strand of VXBX01000110.1, from coordinate 30,124 downwards.
ATCGGCTGAATGGCAGAGCTCACAGGGTCATGATCAGTGGAACAGAATCCAGTTGGAGCACTGTAGTTAATGGCTTTCCCCTGGGACTGATACTGGGTCCAGTCTTATGAAATTTGTTTATCAATGACCTGATCAAAGGGATAGAATGTACCCTCAGCAAGTCTGCTGATGATACAAAACTGGTAGAAGTGGCTGATACACCTGAAGGCTGTGTTGCCATTTTGTAGGACCTTGATAGGTTGGAAAGTTGGGTGGAGAGAAACCTAATGAGGTTCAATAAGGGCAACTGTTGGGTCCTCCACTTGTGGAGGAATAACCAGTATAGGCTGGGAATTGACCTATTAAAGAGCAGCTCTGCTGAGAAGGAACCGGTTCTCTTGGTGGAGGACAAGTTGACCATTAGCCAGGAGTGTGCCCTCATGGCCAGGAGGGCCAAAAGTATCTTGGGGTGCATCAGGAACAGTGTGGCCATCAGGTTGAAGGAGGTGGTCTTCCCCCTCTAGTCAACTCTAGTGAGGCCTCATCTGGAGTATTGTGTCCAGTTCTGGGCTCGTCAGTATGCGAAAGAAAAGGAGTTACTGGAAAGGATCCAGCAGAGGGACACAAAGATGATGAGGGGTATGGAGCATCTGGAGCATCTCTCTTATGAGGAGAGACTGTGGAACCTGGGCCTGTTTAGTCTAGAGAACAGAAAACTGAGAGGGGATTTCATTAATTCGCATAAATATCTCAAAGGGAGGTGCCAAGATGATGGTGACAGACTCTTTTCAGTGGTGCCCAATGACAGGACAACTAAATCATGAGAAATGTGATTTACACAATATGAGGAAGAACTCTTTTACACTGAGGGTGTCAGAGCACTGGAACACGCTCCCTAGGGAAGTCATGGAGTCTTCCTCTGGAGATATTCAAAAGCCACCTGGACATGTTCCTGTATCACCTGCCTTAGATGACCCTGCATTGGCAGGGGATTGGACTTGATAATCTCCAGAGGTCTCCCTTCCAACACTAAAAATTCTGCAATTCTCTGACTTGAATCAATAAGTATCATCAGGGTACATAGGTAATGTTATTCATCAAAGACAAAAATATTCAAAGCTGGTCCTTGGCTTTTAGGCAGAGTGCTAAGGCTAAACTTCTCATGGTATTGAAAGTTTCACATGGGTAAAGGGGAAATGAAGATCTGATAAAATCATTCCTCTTCTGTGCTCTGGAGCTACATCTATTTCCTTCTTATACTGTTGTGCCCAGGAAGATATGATGAAAGCAGTGGTAAAATTAAGTGTTCCTTATATTACTGTATTAAATCCCACATGTACCTATGTTTGTGTTTGAGGGAAAAGAAAAAAGTCTGTCAAGAAATACTGCTACCTTTGTGTGTCTGTTCTATTTCAGTTGGTAGAAAAAGAGTATTGTACCGAGAAATTTATGAAAACAGTATTTTGAAGAGGAAAAAAATGGAAAATTTCTTTTAACTTTTTCATAGAGAGCAACGCTCTCCTCATGCTCAAGAGAAGACAGACAGCTTCCTTTGTCTAATTTGTTTTTTTAAAACAGAGTATACTCTATATGAATTATAAAGCAATATTCAGATTATTAAAAAAAACCCCAACAAAATCTGTGCATTGGTTTATCTTGTGAAACTTGAAAATGTGGTTCTAATTAGTCAAAATGGTAAAAGAAGTGCACAGAAAAAACACATTTCTGTATAGATATTGCAGTGCTTTCATGTCCTCTGAAAATTTTGGATGACACGGTCCTTTAGCCCACCTATTTTTTCATGTTGCTTAACATCAAAGTTCTCTGTTTGCTGCAAGATTCCTGATTGCTCCTGTTTCCTGTGCCTTGGTAATCATTGCAGGGTGGCGCTGGACTCTCGCTCTTGGTCCCTCCTCATCCATCCTGTCAGTGCAGGGACTGTGTTCACAGCTAGGACAGTGTAACCAGAGCATCCTTGTTTTTCAAAACTTTGAGCTGAACTGGAACCTCTGAATACAGAAAAGTATGATACAGCTCTCTGCCTACTGATCTGAGAGCCCAGAGAACTCAGAACTGCTTTAGGACCTGTACATCACTATGCAACACTAGTTGCACCCAGCATATGGGTGACATTTGGTTTAAACAGTGAAATACCAAAGAGATTTTCCACAGTGTCTGAATTACTGCTTGCTATGTTTTGCCTATTTTTATGATCATGTGTTACTAATCCATTGGTTCTGCTGTCATAAAGAAAAATCCCAAAAGGTTTACCTATGGCACTTTGTTTATATAAAGTATTTGGAAATAGAATCGACTATTCTTTGCTTGGACATCTTGTTATTCTACGTATTTCTTCATCCTTGTCAAAATATCAGCAAATAAAAAACCCACTTAACTGTTAAAGTATAAACAAATCAAACACATTACAGGCTTTCTTGTTGTGGTTCTAAAATCATTTGGGCTTGAAATTAAGATTGGCAAGACATGACTGCATTTAGTAAAGAGAAAATGAAGTATTAATTGTTCTATTTTTCAGTATCCAGTCTGCAATTTGAATATCTAATCAGTTTCTTCTGTAACCTCTAACTGATTTAAGAGTTTATTGCCTTGGAATTGTTCGCATGGAGTTCCAAACATGCCCTAGTTCTTATGTATTTTATTTTTTTTATTGGCATTGAATATTCCAGCTTGCTTTTCAGCTTTGCTGCTCTTGTCATTGACAGAGAAAGAATATCAATAATCTGAAACTTCCAGTATTTTACATCCTTTGAAGTTGTGAATAACTGATATTTTGAGAGAAGCTGCTATTCAGGGACTTTGTAAACTGAAAAGTGATAAGACACAAATAAGCCTTTGAGTTGACTGGCCTACTTCTGAGATCTAGGGCCTGATTCTGCTCATTGTGTGAGCCATAGAGGAGCTAAAATTGATTGTATATTCCAGTGGTAGAAACCTACAGTGTTCCTTCTGATAAACTATCTTCTACCTTACTTAAAGCAATATTTGCTACTTGTCAAATTATGGATTTAACTGTAAAAGTCTATTGAGGCCCTCATAACTGCACCTTTGTTCCCTTCTGTTGCCTTGTACGCCCTTGCATGCCTTCTGTCTAACGAGATGTCTCACATTTTTCAGTCTGAATGGAAATAAATTAAAAGCAATAAAATCAACACTGATTTATTTTATGCCTACTCACTGACTTTCCTAGTGAAAGTTACTAGGCAAAAAGGCAAAATGTAGGCTTTTCTGGTGAATAGATTCAGGCATCTGCACCACTAGGTACTTAAATATAAACCTGTTCTCTGTAGTGATTTATTAATTAATGATTGGCCCAAGTAGACACAAGGGGGAAAAAACACAGGTAGAACTCTTGGAAATGGAATTAATATTCAAATACCACAGACATTTTTCAACGGGCCAGCCAAATGACTCAAATGAATAATGACGTGTGTCTTAAAATTGCATAGAAACTGATGAACCTGTGGATAAGTGCATCAGGTCAGTTTCATTTCATGGAAAGGAAAGAATGCCTCTATGGGAGCAAAGGGGAAAGGAATATTCATCTTATGTATTTGTTACATGTTATTACATTTTTTCTCTATTTTCATAGCCTTATGTATACAGTTTGTAAGACACGGTTTGATGACAATCTAGTGACAATGTGTTTTGATACACACTTTGCTCAACATGTGTGGTAACTCAAGTGTAAGAAATGACAGCATGGAGCATTAATGGAGTGAAGGTATGTTCTTGATGTTAAAGCCCCAGCAAAGGAGTCTTGAGAGGTCTGGTTTTGCCTCTCAAAGCTGTTGAGTGCTCTATGTGATGCTGAGCAAATTGCTCAAGCATGGGCTTTCCCCTCAGCATCTGGAGTTGTTTAACCTCTTGGGTGTTTTTGAAAATGACTTTCCATAAACTGTCAGCAGTACTTTTGTGTTCACCATAGTTTCCACTTATGTTTTTAAATTTCAGCTCTAGCATGACAGAGATGGATGTCTCCTGGCTGCATTGTAGAGCACCTGTGAACAAAAGCCCTTCATATGAGTTTCTAGGCACTCTGTCATGCTGAATGTGTACTTCCTCATCCTGGAAGACCCGGTTCATAAAGAATGATAACTTGAACTTAAACTCTGCTGTGGCTTCTTACATTAGAAAAGCAAGTCCTATGCTTATACTACTAATTTAGACTTTATAGTTCTTACATTCTTTTTTGAGTGAGTGTTGAGGATTGTGTTGAGGCTTGGGCCTTGTACATCAGTACTCTGGTCAGTAAGGAGAACACAGTATGTTTCATGGAATGGATTTGGGGAGCTGTAAAGTTTTCAATCTTGTACTGAGCTAGCTCAATGTTTTATATGCATCTCTTGATGAAACTTACACCTGAAACCCATAGGAAACACTTCTGAGACTAGAATTTATAACTCTATGTAATATGAATTTAGATGTTACTTTCTGCAAGAATACAGGTGTTCTGTAAGTGCTAGAGACCACATTCTCAAGACTACTGTATTACTATTATATTGTATTGTCAGAAACAAAACTAGGAGACCTTTAAAAATGAAGAAATTGATCTTCTAAGGCAAACAGAAATATTTCCATTCTTTGGTCTTATGTAAAGACAGACTGAGAATTCTGAAAAGAGCAGAAAATTAAATGTGTTATAAAAAGGAAAGCATCTAATTTTGAATACTGAGTGCCTAGTAGGATCAAAAGCTTGACTTTGGGCCTTGCTCCTTACAGGATGCATGGAGATTGGCACCAAAGATTAGAATTACTATAAACACCCTTATGGCTCTAGATGTTTTGAGTGCACTTCAATTGCACCCAGCAACGGGCTACTGCAGGAGGGTTTATCTGGTCTACAATGGCCAAGAGAAGGTGCTTATTTCATATATGTTAAAGTGCAGGTCTGTGCACCTGTGTGAGGGTGCATCCTACAGGTTTTTTGAAATGCTGTGGAAGTGGATTGGGACAATGGAAATCTAGGAATGATGAGCATCCTGCTCTTAAGTGTTTCCACAACCACAGGGATTATGTATTCTGATATTGCTTACCCTGAAGTCTTTCTTGCCACAAAGAATGCTAGGAGTTTATTTGTGAAAGTCAGAAATAGACAACGTTAGACACATGCCAGAAAGGAAATACACACCCTGTTTCAAAAGTAAAAGCTCCTTCTATTCTGTTACTCTCTGATAAGAATGCTTTTGGTACTTAGGATGCACTTATGGAAGAGGCATTTTTATTTGGAGAAGTACATTGTCTTGAATCATACAAAGAACATAATTGGGTTTCATCCAAACTTTAGTCTTCATTCTGAATTCCAGAAAGCAGTAATTTCTGTTGATCCTTGGCCTTTGACAAATCCTTATGATTCACTCCCAGTTTGAGTATGCTTTCAGCAAATTGTTGTCCACCTTGAAAGATGGATCTCTCACCTTCCCCAGGAAGTCTTTCACAAATTGTGATGTCTTGATGTTTATTGGCTTATACAGAGATATGTATGCTTATGCAAGTACTCGTAAATGTTGACACAAAACTTTTGCCTGAGGTCAGATATGCTGTATGTTCTAGTACATTGTGTAGAAAAAGCCAACAGAACACTTAACCCAAATTATTTTAAATAGTATGTCAGTCAAAATAAGTCTGTGTAATAAATCAGTAAGTTGTATGATATATATCATATATGCATATACGTTAGAAAGATATTCTTTACTGTGAGGGTGGTGAGAAGTTGTGGATGACCCATCCCTGGAAGTGTTCCAGGTCAGGTTGGTGAAGGCTTTGAGCACCCTGGTCTACTGAAAGGTGTCTCTGTCCATGGCAGGTGGATTAGAACTGGAATGGTCCTTCCAATCTAAACCATTTTATTATTGTATTACTTAGTATTGCCACTCTTTAGAGCTCTAGCTCTTAAATCTACCTGTAAGGAAATACATGTTTTTGTGTGGAAGCATGAAATGATTGTCACTGAAGCATGACCTGAATTGTTTGGGGCAAAATTTCTAACTTCACTCTGTGAAGTTGATTTCCTGTGATGTGATGATTCTGGTTAAAAGGTTGTTTTGTGTGCCTACTGCTCACTTCTACCTGACACCTGCATTTAGTCTGTCACTTGACAAAACCGTCCATAGAGCTTGGCTTTCTCCAAGAAACTGCTCTGGTTAATAATAAACCATCCTTAAAGACCAAGGTCTACAGAAGGCTTAGCTGTTGAATTTTAAGACTATATATAATAAACCAGTACTGCCTCTAGACATCTTGTACTGTGCATGCTGGTGTTAGAAGATTTAAAGTTTTGTATAGGAATTAACGTGGATTTACTTTACGCTCTAATTGTAGGAATCAGATGTCTGCATTTCTGAAAGAATGGTCTACAGTTTTTTTTCAGGTTACTCCCTAAATGTCATCCCACCCTCTTAGTTAAATGTAATTTTTTATGTATATGGAATGCTAAGGACAATTCATAATGGCTGTCTCTATGACTTCATTTTATGTAGTCTACATAATTCAAAGAGACAAATCTGTTGTTAGAATCCTAAAGTTGTGTTTTTGATGCCACACTCAAGTAGCAGAGGAATGATTATGTTGACAAAACACTGACATTGTATTTCTCCTGATCAAATACTGATAGTAAATGCTGGACTATGAGACAAAGAAGTAAATTTTTTAAACATGCACTTGTATAATAGGACTATCAAATCTTTAATGTCAGAAGTCAAGACATAAAAGGATAATAGAATTTCAGATTTGATTGGTTTGGCTGGATTGATTTAGTATTCAGGCTTACCTAACCATTCTTGTTGAACTGTCTTTATTTTCTGAATAGAGTAGGATATCACATAACTTTTCTTATGTTCTCCCTCTTTTAATCCATGGCATAAAAAAGTATGAGAAATAAATTAGTCTTGCAGTATCTTGCTGACTCTTATTCTGAAATTTTATGAAGTAATGGAAAGCCAGTGATAATGATTCTCTTCACATCCTCTTGCCTCTTCTCCCAGTAGAGTAAAATAAAAAATCATGTATTCAAAGTCAAATATTCTCATGAAAAAGTTAAATTAACTAAAACATGTCTATTTTTGCTCTTTGGGGAAAAAAGCTAAGATGACTTTTCAGCAAATTATGTCTCTCGAGAACTGGTTCTCTTACCAATCTTTTTGTCCATTTAATATAAGGAAAAAAAAAAAGGAAGACAGCTTTCCATACCCTATGTAAATTTAATGTAAGAGAAGGGTTATGATTATTTACAATAATGGAATAATTTCAGCTACTGACTTGTGAATATCAGTGCAGTTACCCATCTTTGCCCTACCATGTGTATGTGAATACCAGTTTTTTGAATGCGTGGTGACTCCAGAAACAGCTGGATGTGGCATTTAGTGTTATGGTTTAGTTGACAGTGGTTGTGGTTGGTCAAGAGTTGGACTCAGTGATTGTGGAGGCCTTTTCCAACCTAAATGATTCTGTGATTCAAGAATGGCTAGGTAAGATCGACATACAGTGTAGTATCATTTGCCACAATAGTGGCTTTAATATGTGGAAGGAAAGGACTTCTGTGTTGGATAGTCTGCTGCGGGTTGCTCCCAAGCAGGTGCAGCTTGGAGCCTTATTTAACCTCGTCACAAGTGATAGAACTTTTAAAGTTCCCAAAAAACTGTGATTATAAAGAAATACCTTAAATCAGTTCACCAGACAGTGAAGGAGATTGTATTTCCCCACCCCTGTGTGTTTTGTGGGTATTTGGGAACTGTGAAGATTAAAGGGTTTCTGCACTACTTTAAACAACTCTATTTTGGTAAGAAGCTGTAAGTAAAATAGATACAGATCTGTTAGTTCTATCTCAAAAGTCTGAGGGAAACCATGATGCAACCATTTTACTAGACTTTTTCTACTTTATGTTCCTGCATCTATCATAATTTATAAACTATTTAAACAAAGATCAGAAATCTTCTTCCATTTTATAACTTACAGTGCATTATTTAGCAGCTGACCTAATGACCAGGTCTCTGTCATGTCTTCCCATGTGCAACATAAAGGATCTTTTTTCTTGTAACAACTTTTGTGAGTTAGGAATGTAGGTGTATTCCTCGCACTTCTATATATCACTGAATCTGTACATTTCTTACTCTCTGAAAGTGTTCTTGACTCTTACAGTATTTTCTGGCCTACTTTAGCATATTGAGGAAACATCTGCCTTTTCTGGAGTCAAAGGAAAAATATCATCTCAGTTGTCCTGCTCTTTGAGGATAAATTTTAAAGATTAATTAAACAGCTCTGAAGTAGAAAGGGAAGAAGGAATTTCTCAAAAATCAGTAGGTTTGTGAAATGCAAGGCAATTTAACAAAAGAGTGAGCAATAAGTTAGGATAATGAAAGTCATAAAATCTCATTGAACCGTACTGTGACTACTTGCACCTTTAAAGAGAAACTTTATTACAAATCCTTGACATTCTGCTGTGGTCTGTAGTATTAATAAAAAATCCTTGCCTGATTCTATTTCGAATTTGCAAAGATTAGTCCCTAGGACATGCAAAAAAAGTGTAAATCTGGGCAGTATAATTTTACATTAGGAGCAGAGAGAAATGTATTGAAGAAGTAAGATGTTTCATTGGACAGTGTTTTTTCTGCAACTTTCTAATCATTGAAGAGAAAGAGAGGCCTAACATATTTATCTAAATAGTAGGTTAAGAAATATAGTAATCAGTTATCAGAGCAAGGTAAGTGAGATTGACTTTCCATTTTCCCCAAGAAAACTGTGCTGTGATCCATGATTCTTCTATAACCCCTGTTTATGTTTCATTGTCTCCAGGCATTAAATAAGGGCTTAATAGAGCTTGTGGTAGGTGGAAGAATGACTAATTACATGAGCTTCTGAACTATGTTCTACTCTGGAAAGATTTAGTGTCTACTGACATGGGTGCATCCACACCTGTGTTTTGATTGTCGATCATCCTTTGGCAGCCACTGGCTGATGCAAGCACCGCTGTAATTGTAAAAATTATGAAATTGTGTGTGCTGAAACTACACATCAACCAAAAACTGAAATAAATGCAGAACTTTCAAAGAGCCTTGGGATACAAGTTTGTCCTTCATTTGGACTCCAAGGGTCTATACACTATTTCCCAAATCAATCTTCTCCATTTGTTGTACAACCATTGACCATGCCAGATTGTTGTTGCAGGGTTGCCCATGACTAGCAGATTGTGTGAACCAGTGTATTATAGGTATTTTAGAAAGTTCCAATCAGTTTAGAGCGAGGCATTCCATTGTTTCAATGGAAAAAATGTTCAGGAGGATGCATAATTTTACTCCTATATACGTCTCCTTGACTTCCTTTTTCTGTCAAAAAAATGGATATCTGAAAAGAGGAAAATTTCATTTAATGTAAGACATCTCTACTTTTGATGGAAATATGCTGTCTCTCTTTCAGTATGTGAAGAATTGTCTTTGACATTGTTTTCAATAAGGGATTGCTACAATTCCCCAGGTAAGTACTGAACATACCATGCATGCTTCCAGAACAGTACTACACTCTTGAAAAAGAAAGGCAGGGGGCAAAAGTTTTGCAAATCTTTTAATGAACTCAGAGACAAATGAAGCAATGTTTGTCCCACTGTCAGCCTGGAAGAACCATTCCACAGAACAAATGGATTATCAGCACCAGCACCATGTGTATTCCCTTTTTTTTTTAAAAAAAAAATAGAAGTATTTTCACATATTTTTCATAGCACTAGCATGATACATCCTAAGCATATTCCTTCTGCCAGTGTTTGTATTCTGTATTCTAGATATCAGGGCTGCCTGGAGAGAGCCAGACAGGTTGGAAGAATGGGTTATCAGGACCTTGTGAAATTTATTGCGTCCTGTATCTGGGAAGAAATAATTCCTTACACCAATAAAGGCAAGAGAGTGCCTAGATGAGGAGCAGCTGAAAAGGACCAGCTTGTCTCTCATTGCCTACACAGCTTGGTAGGCAGTGAGAGACAGGACATCATGGGAGGATAAGAAACAAGGGAGACTGAGCAGAAAGAAAAGCTTTTTAAATATGAGGAGAGTGAAACATTGTATTCTTTCCATCCTTGGAGATTTTCAAGGCCAAACTATATAAAGCCTCGAATAACCTGGTCTAATCTCATGGCTGACCCTGCTATGAGCAGGAAGTCAGACTTGAGAGTTCAGCAGCCACTTCCAAGATGAGTTATCCTATCATACCTTTTAAATATCAGTTATCAGGATGCATTATTTGCTCTTTGGTCATTAACTCTCTTGTTCTATTAGACAAAATATATTGCAAGAAACAGTACTGTCACTGGTATGTTGAGTGTCTAGCAGTTACTCAGGATAGGCAGTGACCAATGCTGAGGGATATTATGGTCTTTGGATAGCTTTGCAAAGCTCTGTGTATCCTTACCTTGCAAGAAGAATAAAATAAGTTGTTAAAATTCTGTAACTTTCACTGCTGTTTTAAGAACATAGATGCGTTTTGGTTTTCTTGAACACATGCAGCTGAAGATTCATTGTCTGTTTTATAAAAGTCTTTACAAGACTTTAGGGATGTGCTTCACAGGGTGAAAAATAGAAGTAAGAAAGCATAACTTGCAAGTAATAATTTAAAATTAATAGAATAAAATGGAAGACTGGTCTCTTCTATAATCCAATATTTATGCACAGATTTCAAATAAGGAGATTTTTTTTCCACTCTTTGTCCATTTATACTGTTTTTACTCTTTTCAGCACTTTTCCTTTGCTCTCACATGCTTTCATTTCATATTTTGGTACAGAGTTCAGAAGAAAGGAACGGCCTCGGGTTTTGATGTAAATATGGGACAAAAAACCCTTTTTTTTTTCAATAGTCCAAAGTTGGTGGCTTCTCATTGGCAGAACACATGAATTATTTTAAGAAAAAAAACTTTTTCTTTAATAGCTTCAGTTCAAAGAAGTTTCAGAAGTATGAATGGACAAATTTCTTTTAAAATTATGCAGAAACTTATAAGAGAATTTCATGATAAAAATCACATAATCACAGAATCACAAAACAGTTTGCAATTGGCAGGGGGGACCTCAAGGGTCATCTATTTCCTACCTCCCTGCCATGAGCAACCTGGCCCTGATCACCTCTAAGGATGGGACATCTTCTCTGAGCAACATGTGTCTCACCTCCCTCACAGTAAAGAGTCCTCATATCTAATCCAAACCTTGCCTCTTTCAGTTTAAAGCCATTAGCCCTTGTCTTATCAGTTCTAGAATTGTCTGTGATTTAGTCCAGAAAAATAATACTGCTCTACTGAAGTTTTGTCCTCCTCAGAGCTTTGTCCCATTACTTGAGACTAATGTGAATGTGACTCCATTGTGATAAGTCAGAAATGGCTATCCAGTGTTCTTTAGAAATTATTTCTGCTGATGAAACAGTCATTGCAACAATATCTGAATCGCACACAAGCTGTTTAAAGATTGTCTGGACTCACTTAAACTGTTTGTGTAGGACTTTTCATTTAAAAAAAAAAAAGAAAAAAGTTCACTGTGTTACTATATGAATCATCTTTAATAGATTGACTTCCTGATTTAACAGATTTTACTTTCAGGGAATGTTCTTGTAATAAAGCTGAAATATTAATGAAGTTACACTTTTAGTTCTTTTGTCTTGTTACACCTGTTCTTTAAGTTACATCTCTGTTCTTTATTACATCTCTGGGGTTTTTGAGGTTTTCTTGTTCACATATGTATGTACACTAAGAGTTTTGCCTAACTGAATAGGTAGTAATGTTTTTATTTACTTTTCTGGTTTTTGAAGCGGGCTTTTATGTCCAAGAGGCTTTCTTTACAAGCCAGACCTTCAAGCTCTGAAAATTGTTTCATTTTATTATACTAAATATACTTAGTGACAGGGAATCTTATGATGAAGCCACTTCAGGAGATTTGGTTTGGGGATCTCAGAGGAAGGACAGAGATTTTGACTGCTTAGATGAATTATTAAGTTATTTCCAAACTAATTTACTTATATTTCATTATTTTCACAATACAAGAAAAAACTATTGTAAAAAGCTTAGTTTATTTAAGGAATGCTCTATTAATCTCCTATAGACATATGTTGATTAATATACATAATTTCTTTTGATTCCTACTGAAATAATTCTGTTTGAATAAAATACTTATATTGTTCCTCTTGAATTACAATCCCAATTTTAATGAAAGGGTGGTCTAAGAATGCTGAAGGCCTGGAAGGCTCTGCATCACTGAGTTTAGTCCTCTACTGCAGAAGGAGACACAAAAAATGTCCAACTAGACTAGATTTATGGCACTTCTATTTCATAAGGCTTAAGACCATCCAGTAAACTTTTGACTGTGCCTATCAACCTACCCCAAGCCACAAGTATTTTATGTGTCAGGAAGAAAACAGGGAATGAATCATCACAGAAAGTATTTTGGTTCCCTGGAAGCTATTTCTTTATAGAAAACCCCAGAGGACCTAAGGAAGCAGACTGTGTGTTATTTTACAGTATTTAATAATGTCACATATGTGAAATATTTCTGCTGGATGCTGTGTGATGTTATTTTAAAGTCACACCTGAGTAAAAAGAATCTCAACTGTGATTCCAAAAATTTAAAGTCACTGGGCATACCAGAAAGCCTTATGTCCTGCACTGCCCATTCACACGCTGGTAGAAAATGAAAAACTTTGCAGATCAAGAGCAGTCCAGAGATAAAACAGGCATTTAAAGAAGTAAAAATTCCTTTTTGGTCCTCCTGTGATATTAGAGGAAGCTTGAGGTATGGGATGAATTCAATTAGTGATTGAATAGTCTGTTTTCCTGATTACACAGTATCACAACCCCAAAAATTTCTACCACAGACTTGACTTTCATTTCTTGAGCACCTTCTTTGCTCTCAGTTCAATGTTGGAAACATTCAGAACCTCACTTCTCCTAGGAACAGAGTAGACTGGGGTTTACCTCTTGTTAACAGCATGTGACTGGTATTCATATTATAGGATTTATTTAGGAAGGACTTAGCATGATAGCTGAATTGTCGAAAACTACTTGTCAATAATTTGAACCCACACTTTCCCACAATATTAGGTTTTTTGTTAATGCTTCTGACATTTCAGTCTTAGATCTAGCCTGCATCCCACATTTGTCCTTTCCATTTCGAGTTTCCCAAACTTTGTGTCCGTTTCTCTCCTCCTCTTTCATTTTAATTGGGCCTCAGCTGTTCCTTCATGCTGTCAGTTCTTAAATGAACACCCACCTTTGTTTGATGCTATGCTTTGTAGATGTTTTCAGCCTTATCACCTGTGCCTGACTGAACAATAACTAATTCCTCTTCCCATGCAAGCTCTCTTGTAGGTATTCTTTCTGGGATCTTCAGACATATTACAGAAGGGAAAATTACACCTTGGCTCTGCCTTTCATATTTAATAATACATTTCAAAAAGTGATTCTTAGAGTGAATGTAACATTTCAACTGCATTAGTCTAAAAGAAATAGCACTTACTAAAAAATAGTACTCCGAATGAACCAGAGGACTTAAAAACCTCTGAGCCTTTATCAAGTAAAATTTCTATCAATTTCAAAGTAAAAAATATTTTTAAGAAATGAAGGGTGCTGTGTATTCTCAGTCTTGTTGACTGAGGGTAGTATTTTTTGATTTTTTGCAGGTTACTAATTCACTGTAAATCCACACATTCATTGTCATTGAAGACACTGTGGTTTGTATTGGCTTGCTACACTTAATTTAATTAAGGTAGTCCATTTTTTCTATTCAGAGACATTAATAACCTATATAGCTTTGCTCTTTAGCTAAACATTTTTTGAAATTCAGATTTTGGAAGTACCAGCATTTGGCTTTATAGCTGTAAAAAAACACTGAATCAAAAAACCGAGAAAAACTCTCAACAAACCAAACATATGTGGTATCCTTGGTAGTAATCTTGAAAAAAGTCAGACTGTGTGTAACCAAAGAGACAGAAATAAACTTTTTTGTCCTTGAGAGTTTGGTCCTGTGGGTCAAACTGGAAAGTGTTAACGGTGCATTTTTTGGAAAGCTGCATTAACACCATCTCTTTCTTATCTTTGCTGTGTCAAGGCTGCAGATTGGTGTGTCAAGTGGCTGTCAGATTAGCCACTTTCATAAGCAGTAAAGCTAATACATACAATTAAAATATCTCTATAAATATAATACGAAGAATAACAACATGTTTCTTTCAGACAACGTGAGTGGTGAGCTATATCAACAGTTTAAATACAGGTGCTGGAATAATATAAATAAATAAATCAATAAATATAACAAAAAGGATTTAGGAAATTTCTGTAAAGGAAATTTGTTTTTCTATTGTGCTGTCTATAGAATTGCAAATTCATACCAAAATTCTAACTAAAATATTAGGGCAAAGCACTCACAAATATTAGGAAAAGAAATGGCTTTAGGTGCCTAAATTCATGTCTGACAGAGCTCAGCAGTTCTGAGCCAGAAATTATTTTGTTTTACCACAGTGGAGGTTTTTGGCTTTGGTCCTGTAATTCTGAAGAAGGGTTTCTAAGTCTTCATTAAGAGCACTGGGGGAAAGGGGTGTCAGAAGATATGGTTGCATAGCTTGTTGCCTTTGGCAGAGGCCAGCCCAGCAGGCTCCTTCCCCAGTGACTGTTTCCAGCAGATCTCCATGCAGTGTTGCGTGGCTGCTGCTGGGGTTATGGCATTGCTGGGGCACCAAAGAGGCCCTGGAGGTGGGAGCTTCATCAATTAACCATGCCAGCCAAAAAAGCCCCTGCTATGTAGAATTAGTGCCTCCACCTGGGAGTTGTGAAAAAGGAGTCTATGGTGAACTGCTCCAGTTATTAGCCTGGAAATACTATTAACAGTAGTATTAAATCCCACCATGTTCCAGGTCTTTAGTGCTTGTGTTGATCTGAGGGTGGAGAGACCTCTCACTCAGCTTGGGTGTCTTGTGTGAGGGCTCTGGAGGTGAGTGTATATGCCAGGTCTGAGTCAAGCACATGGTCATGTTACCTTAGATACCAAGGAGAGCTTTTCAATGAAGCAGATGCTGAAAATTTAGGAGACACTGGTGATCTCATTGAAAGTTTGAATTAGTCTCTCATTAAAGACAGAAAGTATTTGCAGGTGCTATATATACTGTGGTAGCCTGGCTATTTAGGAAAGTGCTGGTGATGGACTGCTCTTTCCTTCAAATGTGCTCACAGAACCTGGGCACTTGTGATATCACTGCTCTGATTAGGGAATATAGGTTAAGTTCAGTATTTTTTGTCTAGAAATTTTTTTTTTCTGGTAAATGTTTTGGTGTGATTCATCTGTTGTTTCTGTGTGTGAGCGGGTGTTTTGAAGTTCTCAGGGGCATGGTCACTTTTATAGACATCTAATGTGCCTTCCATCTGGACTAGCAGACAAGATATTTCAGGTACTTCTGGAGAAGAAAAGACTGATATAAAATAGAGAGCTGGAATTAAGCAGAGAAAGCAGATTATTTTCAGACCTGTAGGACATGTAAAAAAATGCACAAACCTAAAGGAAACTCAAAAATACCTATCATATGAATACATTTTGTAGAATAACACTTTTTTCTTTCATCCTAAATTCATGTTTAATCCAATATAACAGTATTCCTACTAAGGTAGTCAGGCCTGTGCGCAAAGATTTGTCAGCACCAAGAGGACTTCCCTACCTTGTGGAAAGCTGAACATTTCCTTTACTGCTTTTCTGTTTTCCTGTCACTTGATATGGAATTAATCAGAAGCCCATCTCTATTAGTTTAAAAATCTATTTCTTTCCACTTCCCTTCATTTTATTCTTATTGTATTTGATGATTCGATGTACATTTGTTTCTGTACATAAATATGCCATTAGTCAAAAACTGGTATTTCTTCCAGTGACTTACTCATTCTCCTCTATAACATCTCTATTGATAGCTTCTCTGAATGCTTTTGTGTTTTTCAGAGAATGCTTTGTGAGCTTAAATGTCAATGATTTCCCAAAAAATCACAGTATTGAACTCCATATATTCTTCCAGAATTTACTGTGGTTCCTGAGAGAAAAGAGACTGCAAAAATAACACCTATTTAATAACTCTTCTTTAATAAACATGTATTGCTTGGATTTGTATAATTTTTCTCTAATGACAAAAATAACACGAATCTTAATAAAACATGATAATTGCTGCTATGCTCAAAATTTCAAAGTAATTTTGTGTGAAAGCATCCAGACTTTTTGTAGTCAAACTTGTTCAAAAATTATTTTTTTTTTGATCGATCATATTGAGTTTTCATACTGACATGTTCTGATTTTCCCACTTTTTTGTCCTTCTGTACTCAGAATTAAAATTTTTAAGGAGGCGGTGATTTATTCCACCTCAAAATTTCCGAATTGCTTTTTTGGAGCAAGAAAGAAAGCTAAAAACCCTTTAAATTGATCCCGGACAACTTTTCAGTACCTTTGCTGTGTGTATGGCTCTGGACACAGTGTGGTAACTGTGTAATAAATTTGATGGTCATGAATATTTGTTTTATTCATCTGCATTGTAATCCCTAATTAATCTGTAATGGGATTTCTTCACAATTACACTGCCAAAGTGCTATAAAAATATTGTCTCTCTTCTGAATGAATTAGCTGGTAAAAAAATAGAGCTCATTTGGCCTGTGCATCTCTGGAGGTCAAAAGTGGAAAATGTTAAATAAATTGAGGGTTTGCTGGTTGGACTGGTAGAGCTGTGTTCCTTTGAATCATCAATTAATGAACTATATTTTTCCATAATATTATGTCAAGAAACCTCGTGTTGTTTAGGTAAGTAATTAAGATAAGCACTTTGAGCTCCAGATTAATGAAGTTACCAGTCATGACCACAAATAGATGCATGCTGTAGTTTAAATAGACATTATGTCTCCTTAAGTAATTTGAATTTAGGTATGTGACTGTTCTTAGGATTTATTGAAGGCAAGCCACTGCACCATAGATCTTGCAGGTAAAATTGTAATGTCTGCATGAGATGGGATGAGCATGAGTGGAACAGCAGACAAAAGAAGAGTTCTGTGGGTGACTGTGGAGACATCAGTCTAGATTTCACTGACAGAATGAGGTCAATAGATTTTCACCTTGTGCCAGTTTTTTTCTGCCTGTCTGTATCAGTACTGTAATTAGACATAAGTACAGCTGAGTAAATCCTATGTACTTCCACTGTGAACAATACTAAACTTGATTCGCTTCCTTCTGACTGATCTGATCACAAAATAGGTGAATTAACTTTTTTCTTTTAATTTACTGCTACACTGCTGATGCATTAGCTGCTTTTCTACTAACTGCTGTGGAGCTTTCACTAAGCTCTCAAGGCATTTAAGTTTTTACTTTTTGTTTTATTTCTTTTAAAGACTTTTTTCCTTTATGAAGTTTTTTTTCATTTGCTTGTTTATTTTTGAGTTTCTTTGTGAGGTTTTTTTGTGGTTGTTTTTTAGCTTTTACAGAACTTCATGTAATACTTTAATCAATTGCCCTATTCTATTTCATTGAAATGATATAAAAGAGAAAGTTAATTAATAAAAAAAGTCACTGCAGGGCAAGTTGGTAGAATGGTAAAGAAACCATGATTTACAGTATTTGCACAACTTTCTTTTTAAAGCAATTGCTCTTCATTATAATAATGCCAGGAGAACAAATACAAAAAAAAAATATGTTGCATTAGCAAACAATTAATGAGCATTTGTAGCTGAATGGAACTCACTTTTATGTATTATTTCAGTAAAAGTTTACAGGATCCATGAACCAGAGAGTAAATAAATGTAATGATTTCAAGGTAATGGTCTCCTAGGAGGCACAAATATTGAACAAATGTGTTAGTCTTGAGTACTTATTTAAGACTTAAAATGAGAAGCTTTATATACCTTAATTTTTCTACTCATTCTTTCACTGAAAGATCAAAATGTGCTATTAGATAAAAGAGAAACAGGCACAAGTATTTAAAATTATCATTAGTGCTATAGTCTCCACTGTAACTTAACAAGAGCTCCCTTTTTCTGTTAAATCCCCCCCAATTTAAATCCTTTTTTTCCATTGTGAGGCCTGAACCCTTGCTCTGATCACACTCACGCTCATTAAAAGGTCAGCTCTTTCCCCAGTCTCTGATACATCTAGAGTTGCATCCAAAGATGAATGCAAAATCTTTTTTTTTTTCTTTTTTTAATTAAAAAGTTCTTGAGAGGAGCTGTGGACAAATGCTTCTCATCTGAAACGGAATTTTGCCAAAATGTAGCTTTAATTCTAAAGATTTTAGGAGATTTTTATTAGTGTTTAGATAGAGAAACTGAGTTCCTTGTGGGGCAGGGAGGAAGTATTCCTTTACAGAAGTGTCTAGCTGATTTCTTTTTCCAGCTGGCAGTATGAATATCTTGTTACCTAGAAGGAAGAGTAATGGAATTTGAAAGGTTAAGTATCTTTGTTTTGTCTAAAACTGAAGCCCCTGATATCTCCTGATGAAGCATATGATAATATAAGCAAATTAAAACAGTGACCAACTTGGACAAATGCCTGACAAGCATCAGTTGATGATTCTCCTTAATGAGGAGTGACAGCTCTTTCCTTTCTTTCTTTTATCCAATTCATCAGGGCAAATTAGCCCACAGATCTTTACAATAACATACAAAACCACTTTTAGTCCCAAAGTCTGTGTTGACTCAAAGAGCACTTTTACAAGCACAATGACAGTCTGTTGCACTTCTTCAGAGAGTTCATTTTTGGTGTCAGTTATAGCATCATAATGTGCACTGTATTATTGTTCTACTTAGTGAATTGGTGATGTGTATAATGATGCACCTGTTAGTCAAGAAATCCCTCAAAAGCCAAACAGTGCTATAAACTGACATACTCACACACAGCCAGAACTGTCAGGATGTTTCCTCTGCATTGTGCAATATTTTCTGCTTTATGGCCGTTAAAGACTATAATAAAACAGCTGTTGCTGAGTGGTATGTTGTCAAATATCAGTGAAAAGCATTGAGATAATGTTAGCAATGTGATCCACAGTGCAGTAGCTGAGGGTGGTCAGTTTTTGTTATCAGCATTGTGGGGTTTCTTTGTTTGTTTTTTCTTCTGTGTGTATAGGTCTTGCCCTAGATAGGAATTTCCAGATAGCAGATAAACTCTGGAGCAATGACCAACTTTTGCACTTGCAAAGTTTTCAATAAATCTAACTGTATAACTTCATTTAGTTTTTGGAAATAATTTTTAGTGACAAACTACCAATGAATTTTGCACCTTTGTGGGTTTACCACTGCTGCTGAAAAGTGTTCTGACTTCTTTGTCTCTCTGATTGTTTAACTGGACTGCCTTTATTACCAACGAGAAGAGGAGAAAAGAGAAGGTAGAAAGACATTCAGTATATCTGGAGTCACAACACTGTAAAGAATTTATTTAATACATATTTGTCCAGGAACACACTGAATACTAGGGAACCTTGGAGCCTTCACCCATACTCCTGCATGTCTCTTGGCTGCCTAAGAATGGGATGAGGCTGCTTGACCTTCTGAGGAAGATCTCAGGATATCTACCAGCTTTCTGGCTCTGTTTGGATGCTTTTTCACTAATAGAGCAGATAGATGATCATCTGAGACCTGCTCACTGCACAGGCTCCTGTATCATGGAGGATGTTCTTCAAGCACCAGAGGTGTGAAACCCTGGTCTTCACACTATCAAGGACACTCCTACTGAGAAGAAATATCAGTAGAAAGTACTGTGACTTTGAATGCCATTTGATGGAACCATGTGGTGTTTATCACCAGCATAATTTGAGGATCACAAGTATTATTTTAAGATAACCTAAAGAGACAGAAAAGTTTCATTTCTTTATACTACTACTGGTAGTAAAATTTTTTTCATGCAGCAAACACATACAAACACTACTGCCCTTCAGAAATGTCTTAGCACTTTCTTCAGCAGTTACAGAGATGTCATAGTGGTACATAGTTTATTACAAAAGGTTGGTGGGAACCAGTTAGGTTGAGTTCCACTTCAGTGCTATGCAACAGGACTATGCTTCTCTCTTTACATCATAAGTTCAGCATCGTGGTTGGTTTAATGACCGCATCTTAATATAAGGAACACATTATAACTGGACTAAGACAAGAGAGCAGAGATGAACAAATAATTAAATACCTTTTCATATAAATATAACTTTCACTTGTTTTAAAAAAATAAACCAGAGAGGGAAAAATTGAATTAGGTCAACATGAAAGCCCATTAGAGAGATTGTTTTCTAGCTAAACAAAACCAAGGTCTATTACCACAAATGTTTCAGCTGGCCTCAGATTAGAAAAATAAAGTCTGTGAAATGCACAAGAACCATGATCCTTGAATACTGTTCAGCTAGAAAAAATGTCAATTAAATGACAGTTGAAAAAAGCCAACTTAAATTCCAATTCAGGAATTAAATTATTTCTTCTAAAGACAAACTATTTCCTATTTCTTAAACTGCACTTGTTTTTCACAGGCTATGCATATAGCACTCCTCTAACCTCTATGATTTAACTTTTGTGTTGTTAGAATGTGGATAACTAACAGCTTCGGTGCTATTAAAGCCAGAGGGGCTTCATTTACCAAAGTGGCTTTTAGAACAAGAAAGTAAAGAGTCACAAAGCATTATCTCAGGTAACAGTTCTCTGAAATATATGGAACTCAGAATTCCAAATCTCTCAATATCATAAGTTAAAATATGAGATTTTTCTTTTACTTCTAACCTTCCAATGTCTCACTCCCCTATATTCCTATTTTCCTTCTCTCTGTCCCTGCATGGGAATTTGTTAGACTCAGTAGAACGTTTCCCTAGCAAATTCTGTATCAAATATGCAATGTACTCTGGAAATTGATTTTACAATCTTTATACCACCACTGGTTACTCAGCATGACGGTATTTGCATTTTGGATAAAATAAAATAGTACATCTAGAAAGATATTTGCTCATAGGAACAGCATGGTTCCTGTTTATGTTGGGTAATAGAAGCCTTGAATCTAATTTTAGCTCTCTTGGTTCCTAAATTCTCTATTCAGTTATTCAGTTATTGTTATGTGCATTTGAAATATATGCATTGCCATGAGTACTAAATAAAGAGATGACAGTGAACGATTTCTTATTCCACAAAGAAGAAAAGTTTTTCATTTCTTTGCTTCCAAATAACTTCGAGTTAAACTGCTATTTAAGAGAACAGAGTTTTGAGAATACTATTTGAGAATTTAATCTCAGTTAAATCTAAAGTTGCAGTCTGTGTCTCAGAACAATTATGATTATTTTTGTTTAATCCAATTTATTTTAATTATTTTAATTAATTTAAATTTATTAATGTTATTTGAAATGCAGGCAGTACCATTGCATCAGCAGCCATAATTCCCATCTTGAAATCAAACAGTCTAAATATACTGTGCAAAGACTTTAACTCAAACTGGAGCCAAAATCCTTTTTTCTTTGATGTTGCTCTTGAAAGGACTGGATCACCATCCATCCTGGTCTTGCTGTCCAGGGATTGGAAAGTTCAGTCTGAACAAAGAAGAGGAAATTGGATCCTCTTATACTGCCGAGCACATTAACCCCAAATCTTCCACTGCCTCATTACAAGCTCAGACCGCTGTTGTATGATCACCATTGATGAGATTTTAAAGGAAACAGAGAACGCTGCCCAGTTAGTAGGAGTCCAGCTCTGGACCCTGAAGGACAGGAGGTATGCATTTACTGGAGATAGTCAGAAGGTTATGCCTTCTATTAGAGTTCCCTCAGTTTATCATGTGATGTACTTTGCACCCTGAACAAGATATCAGCGATTCACTAATTCTAATGCAGTTTGTAGATATGTAAGTCAGCATCTAGCAGAGCTTGTATGCTTATGAATTTGGTAGAAATCTAGACAACAGCATTCAGAAGCAATAAATGAGGATCCTTCTGTTAAGGAATAAATTTTCAAAGGGATTAAATTTTCAGAAGGACCCTATATTCATAACATGGCATGCAATAGGAAAATAGTCTTTATATAGTCTTTAATCTTTGGAAACAAAGCTGCTTTTTTCCCTAATATTTCAAGATTTTTTTGCCTACTAAATCTTTTTTTTTCATATGTGTCGTTGGTGCAGATGTTGTCCTGTTGGTGCTTTTTAGAAATATGTTCCTTTTTTTCATATTTCAGAACAAAAGAACAAATCTCTTTTAAGGCCTCTGAACACACAATATTTCATGAGTATATGGAGCAGGAAATTATTTTGTATAACACCCTGAATAAAAGAGAGCAAATTTGACCAGTGATTCCTTTTTTTAGGGATAAGGAATTTAAAACATAGGAATTCCTTTTTTATAAAGTGATTCTGTAAATAGTTTCCTTTGTATTTAAGGATTATTTCCTTTATTCTTAAGGATTAAAATGAGGTTATTAAAGCTCTTTATGTTTGAAGACTTCAGTTTTTTGGTCTTCATGACATCTTGTGGCAAAGAGCCTCATAAGCTTATTAGATGTTGTATTTTAATATTTTGTATGGTTTTCTGTTTCTATTTCAGTTTATTTAATTCCTTTTTGTATAAAGACTAAACGGTATATTATATTGGTTTGTTTTTTTTTTTTGTTACTTCCAATGTTTCTGTGTTATAATTTTAAGGGGTTCTTTTTCATGGCTTGTTTCAACTGTAAAGGTAACAGAATGTTATAGAACATTATTAAAAATTATTAGTTATTTCAAGACCTTGAAATAACTTAATTTCTGGTAAACTCGTTGTAGCTGCTTGTAGACTTAAAAAGCCATAAATTTTAAATGATTGTTCATCTTCTCAGGAGATGAGTTTCTTTTGTTACCTTAAAACTTTATCATGGAAATATTTATTTTTTTTCTCATCGAGAGAAATGGAAATTATAATGAACCCAACTTACACTGCTTTGATACTCTTTCAATATCTCATGACCTTCACTGATTTTTCTGTGAATAGTTTATTATAGATATCATAACAAACATGGCTAGTTCACCTGACTGGCAGTATCTCCCATAAGTTAATCCATGACAGGTAACTCAAATCACATTTTAATGTTTACCAAGGAAGAGGGGATGAGCACCACAGGAGTTCCATTCTACTTCAGAAAACATGGTGATAATGGGAGAAGTGCTGTACTGTAGTTTGTGAAGTTAGCTGGGATGATTGGTGAAGCCGAGAAGTCATGGTTACAAGCTCCTCTCTTGAACTGTATGTCACAGCTCAGCTGTATATAACACAGTTTGAAATTAAATTTAATGTTTCAGGGCAAATATTAGGAAGATACCATTTCAGTGATTTCTTTGAACATACTGTGAAATAAAGAAAGGGTGCTTAACTTCCAGGGGAAGAAATTCAGGGTAAATTATTTCAGTTTGGCTACACTTTGCATAATGAAGTGGCCAGTTATATATAACACTGAATCCTCTCCTTTCTGTCTCCAAAGTAGGTTAAGCACTCACTGGAACTATGAGTTCAGACTTGTTTAAATATTTGGTGTTAGACCCTTAAGAGTTGTCTGTGATTAATAAGCTGACTAAATGGTTAAAAGTTTTTTTCATTAATTTTGTGTTAGAACATATATATATAAAATCTTTTCTGATTGTCTCCATTTAGCAGCTTTAGATTTCAGAAAACTTAATTTAAATAATCTAACGTTTTCTAGCTCTAATCTCTGCTTGAAAAGGAATTGATAAAATTCCTTAGTAAGGGGATATTGCTATTGCTAGCAACATCCCCCCCCCCCCCCC
>VXBX01000109.1:161187-198483 GCA_013400415.1 Scytalopus superciliaris | reverse complement strand
GGGAGGGAGGGAGGGAAGGAAGGGAGGGAGCGGCCTCGCAGCAGGAGGGAGCGGAGGGGGCTCCGCTGCCCCGCACTGCGAGGGGCGAGCGGACACCGAGAGGCAGCCCCGGCGGCGGAGAGTCCGTGAGTACGGACCGGCTCCGGCGGGAGGCGGGATTGCTGCCCCGAGGGGCTCCGC
The DNA here is from genome assembly GCA_013400415.1 of Scytalopus superciliaris. Taxonomy (NCBI): domain Eukaryota; kingdom Metazoa; phylum Chordata; class Aves; order Passeriformes; family Rhinocryptidae; genus Scytalopus; species Scytalopus superciliaris. The sequence goes on along the minus strand of VXBX01000109.1, from coordinate 198,303 downwards.
AGGCTCCCCGCGGGGGATGGAGGGACGCGGCTCAGGTTTCAAGGCGGGGATCGCCGGGGATGGGCTGCGGGAGCGTGGATGGGCAGAGGGACCTGCGCCGGGAGCGGTCCCCGGGATGGGCAGGAGAGGGTGTCCCCGGGGTTTGGCAGGAAAGCGGCTCCCTAGGTTTGGCAGGAGAGCAGGTCCCCAAGCTTTGGCAGGGAAGCGGATCCCCAGGGTTTGCAGGGAAGCGGGTCCCCAGGCTTTGGAAGAGAAGTGGGTCCCCAGGTTTTGGCAGGGAAGCGGGTCCCCAGGTTTTGCAGGAGAGCGGGTCCCCAGGCTTTGGAAGGGAAGTGGGTTCCCACGCTTTGGCAGGAGAGCGGGTCCCCAGGGTTTGCAGGAGAGCGCCCGAACGCCTCTGTACCCTGCGGGGTAATGGGATGCGGTCCCGGCTGGTGGGAGATCGCCCCTGCGCAGGGAGAGCCTTGGCGAGTGAGAAGCGGCGTGCAGGGAAATGTGTGGAATACGCACGGGATGGGAGCGTTGCGCGGGTCGTGCCTTTGGGATGTTTTAAAACCTGCAGGAGTTTCTGCCCAGCGACCAGGTTAAAAATTCGTGTTTCGCTCTCAAATGATCGCGCACGGCAAAAGGACTGTTGAATTCTGCCGTCTGCGCTGCCGTGATTTCTCCAGCTCAGCATTATTAGCATTAACTAATTAGTCCAAAGCTCGCTCCTTACAGTGAGGCACGTCAAGCTGTCAGCTCCTACAGTGACAGGAGCTTCCACGGTGCTCCAGGCACGCAAGCATCCTTTCATGTTTATTATATGTTCCAAAAGGTTGCTGGAATCCAACCTTTAGCAGCCTTTGTCAGGAGATGAATGGCCATCGGCTGACCAGCTGTTGTCTGTGAGCACCGCTGGTTGCCAATGTCATTGATTATAGGAACAGAAGCATCCACAGAGCTGTTGCATGTGAACTGGACAGGTTTTAGCAGCTGCAGGAGGAGAGCTGCACCTGCTGAAGGAGGTTTGGCTTGCATTTTGTCCCTTTTCTGAGAAGACGTTTCAGTCTTATCATTTGGATTCATGTTTAGAGATGTAGGGCAGTGACCTCATTCATCCAGTACGTGACCCTGATTTCAACAGATTGCACTGATTTTAAAACAGAATGGCAGCACTGTTGGGAAAACAGATATAATGTGCTCCCCCCACCGTGGGTTTAAGGATTCAAAGCACAAATAAGTTGAAATTGACACATCATGGAGTGAGTTCATCATTACATACAGCTCAAGCCAAGCCTAGTTATAGGAGTTATCCCTTAATTTGATGGGAGTGGAGGAGCTTGGCTCTTGAGTGATGCTGAATTTGTAAAGCTTGAGTGCGTTTTCTGATTTTTGAATTTTTTGGTATTTGGTATTTTGATATTTGCAATGAGTGGGGTGATTTCTCAGGGATGGTGTTTCAAGAAGCACTATATGGAATTTTACTTTTTTTCCTAAGGCCAATGGGGCTGCATGTTGTGGCACTTTGATTGTGTCAGATGATGCAAGATGTAGTAAGGATGAGGCTGTTGTGCCTGTGTTAACATGTGCTAAGTCTTCCCTTGCAGAAAGTTTGGGTACAGTGTAAAGAATGAAAATGCAGAGGAATAAAACGAAGTAACAAGGTCTCTTTGTATATTGTATATAAAATTCAATATGGTATCAATTCTTAGACTAATTAATACTCTAGTCTTCTTCATAAACTGTGTTTTCAGTGCTGCTTCAGATTTTTCATTAGTACATTTTAATTCCTAATTGATGCTTTCCAAACTAAAGAAAAAAACTTTTAAAAAATTAAATTATGTAAGGAAGTGTGCTAATTACTGTATCTTCTTCATATTCTTATTTAACTCCTAAACAAAAGGAGAAAATCCTGTTTGCCCTATTAATTCCTAGTTTGTTAAGTTGCCAGTTACAAGCCATTTATCCTGCATAGATATAAATAATGGGATTTTCCAGGTGCCTTTGGCACAAGACAACCCCTTTTTTTCCAATACCTTATATGACTGTATTAGAACACATTTTTGAATTGAAAACATGAAAATAAATAATGTTTTAATCGATTTTTGTGAAAGTAAGTCATGGATATATTTTATTAAATAGCATATTCCAACTTCTGTATGTACAAACCTATCACTAATAACAGATAACAGGATCATACTCTACTGTGACAGTACTTATACAAGCCTTCTGCTTTCAGACTTCCCAGCCAAGCAAAAACGTTGCAAAAGCTTTTTAATCTGTGCAGTAGGAAGTGGCATTGATTTAACAGGACAGCAGGAGTCACAAGTCCTTGTCAAGTTATTTGATTGCACTGACAGCAGCTGAAATCACCTGGAGACACGATCGCGGATTCAAGTGACTTTCTGTTTTGTTACTAAGGGTGTTCTTGATGTGATTACCCAAAGGGATTTCATAAAACATTCTCTCTCCCTCTGTTGCTCTCTCTCCCTTTGGCTTTCCACGGGAAAACCCCCACCATCCCTATGCTGGACTTGTTAAATTGTGTGTTTGACTTATTTTGTTCATGCACATGGTCTGTTTAGTTCAGGTGGGATAGCCAGCTGTCTAAGGTGAACAGGATTCAGCTTATATGTAGATATCATATGTTTATATAATATTTAATCTAAAATAGATGAAAGCTTTTGGGAGAGTCACCACATGTCTGCTTGGTGCCCAAGTTTCTAACAGCAGTCAGTAAGATCTCGAACCTGCACGGAGTTTCAGTTTCTCTGCACGGTGGTTATTTAGTTCACTTTAGTGGGCTGCCACCTCCATCTATTACTTCAAGGAAAAGGGATGAACAGAAAGATCACAGACATCATAAATTAGAAACAAACCCTCTCTTTTATTGAATTTTATACTGTTACACAATCAAAAAGAAATACAGTCACAAGTACGTCAAAATGTTTCAAGAGAAATATCAATTGCAATACGTTGTACTTGGTTCCAAAAAAAGAATTCCATTAAAATATACCACTTCTTCATGAGAGAATACTGCTATTATTCACAAAATCTACTGTACTGTATAAATCCAGTAGCAAACTCTTTAACTTTTTGGTAACTTGCTCAAGGTAAACAGGGAAGCAGAAGGAAAATGACAACTCATTTCTAGAATTTGGATTAAAAAATCACTATTCCTCCAGAATGGAGCTTTCCAGGGAGTCAAGTGCCTAATGGCTAATGGTATTTTTAATGAAAGCTGAATACCCAACTCATGTGAATTTCTATGAAAATGGCCTTCCTACAAAGTACTCCTGGCCTGTGAAGTGTTTATTTTCATGCTGGACAATTAGAGTTTGAATAATGTGCTTAAGTGCAGTGACATTTGAGTGAGATGTGTGCTCTGCTCAGGAGCAGCTCATCAGTGGGAATGGGAACAGATGGCTGACCTGAGGCACATCCAGCCTGGCTGACAGTGGCAGGATGCTCCCAGATCCCACTGCACCGTTCAGCAAAGGGTCACTCAGCACTGTAACAGGGGAGAACACTTGCCAACAGATACTGGTGAAAACAGCCCACAGTCCTGCCTTTAGCTACAATCATCTAGCTGTTTAATTAAACAGCTCCTTAAATAATGAAAAATTACTACTCAATATGCAATAGTTTAACCTGTAATCATCAGACTTTTCTGACCCTACAGTTGTATTTCATTGGAAACAGAGTTGATCATTTCATCAAAAATACACTTTGAAGTCTTTAAATTGTCACCAGTGTTATGTGTAAATTGTTCTTTTTGGCCCTAGTCCATGATTCTTTAATTCTGCAATTAATTTGTTAGAGTTTAATGTGTGTACACAGACACCCAAGGAAGGAAACTTAACAGTAAGTTGTTTCCATTTCACCCAGAGGTTTTCAAAGATCACCAAGGTCCAAGCCAGTCTCACTAGGTGGGAGGAAGGTATGTTAGAAAGGTGTACTTTGGCCTCCAGGCTACTTTAATTTACTCAGTGTATTACACCCAAGATAAGTTACTGGACAGCAAATTTAAGTGACTTCTGGGGAGCTACAGTTGCTATTACAACTACTTTCAGGTAAAGGACCAAATGATGCCAGCATAAATACTAGTTTAAAAAATCCTTTACCTTTTAACAAAATCACTGCCAATGATTAAAACATCAATTAGAATTCATGTGTAAAAATAGTAGTTGTTCTGTGCCCTGAAGAAAGCCTGGCTTGACTACTGCTGTAGTCAGGGAAACCTGGAAGCTGACTTTGTTATTCTCCTCAGTTTATCATTTCCACATGATCTAGCATGTTCTATATGCAGGACAAAACAATGTATTTACCCACAGTTTCTTCTTCACTACAATGACAAAAAATACATCATAGAATCACAGAATGGTTTGGGTGGGAAGTGACCTTAAAATCCACCCAGTTCCAACCCCCTGCCCTGGGCAAGGACACCTTTCCCTAAACCAGGTTGCTCAGAGCCCCATCCAATCTGGCCTCAAACACTTCCAGGAATGCAGCAGCCACAGCTCCCTTGGGAAACCTGTCAATGCCTCACCACCCTCAGAGTCATGAATTTCCTCCTAATTTATAATGTAGTGCCTCAACATTTAATAAAAGGCAGCAAGTCAGCAAAGAAAGTATTCAAAAATTAGTGAGAAAGTGATTTATTCTAAAAGTTCGTCCTCCACAGTAGGTTTATAATCAGACTGTGTATTCCTCAAGTCTTAAGGGAAAAAAAAAAAAAAAAGGTAGTAAAACAGAAACAAAAAAGCAACTGAAAGGTGTACTTCTAACTTTTGCAAACTGGACTCAGCCAAGCTCTTACAAGGCCAGAGCAATTACTGCTACTTTTCCGTGCCTTCTTCACTGTCACTAGGAGGTTTGGTAAGTTTAAATTGTTTTTTTTTCCCTAGAGTAAACCAAAACAGCTACTGCAGCTCATTACAGTAAACAAAATGCTGTGCCTTGTTATTATGCACGGTAAAAAATGTGAGAGTTGAGAAGATTCTTTGATGAAACATGGCTCTGCCAAATCTACAGCTGCTGTCATTAAGATCAGAGATGATCAAGGCCAGGTTTGATGGGGCTTTGAGCATCTTGATCTAGTGGAAGGTGTCCCTATCCATGACAGGAGTGTTGGAGTGAGATTACCTTTAAGGGTCCCTTCCAACCCAAGCCATTCTGCAATTTTAGCAGTCTCACAACCACAAATCATGTGGGTCACTTCAGTTTTGCTACTCTTTTTAACATGGATTTTTCTCTCTGAAAACCTAGTGCCCTCTTAAAGTACACTGAAGAGGAACTGACAGATCCAAACAGGTCAGGCTCCTCCAAAATACAGTCAAGAGCAGCAGAACACCATCAAGCAGGATGGTGTGACATTTCTCGTGGGAGATGCAGAGGGATAACCCACCCACCCAGCCCCAAAATTTGCAGAGGCAAAAAGCAGAACCCAGCTGCACCTTTCACCTGCCTGCACAACTCTTTCTCCCCAAAGCACCACATCAATCCAGACAGAGCTAAGCACGAGGAACACCCCAACAGCGGGGACTTCACCCTACTTCACTGTTTAAACCTTTCAACTGCTGACAGAGAAAGAAATGCCAAGGAAAGAATGCCAGCCCAGAGACCACACACAGCAGGCAGGCAGGAGCTCTGCTGCTTTTAGCCAGAGAAAATTTTAAGCTTTATAGGCTGCATTAAAAATCTTTACTATTCAGTGGTGGGTGTATATAGTGAAATGTTCTCTGCATGAAGCTTCAGCTCCAGCTGAGTGGCCTTGCACATTCTCCTCTCTGTGCAACTTCTACTTAAAACTTCAGCAAGTGTGTAAGCACCTGCTGCTGCCAGTGCCTTAGCTTTTTTTGTTGGTAGTTAATAGTGTCCTTTTGGTTTAATACAGTTGTGGCAGCTTGGAAAGTGCATCTTTCAGTGAAACAGTCATTTTAGAGAACAAGTTAAGCTTATGTACTATTATAATTGATTTCAAAGCACTGCAATGAAACCAAAGTTTACAACATGAAACCAAAATAATTCTCATGACACTCCACAGTTGATTACTTACAGTGAGATAAGTTTTTTAAAATAGTTTGGAGAATGCACAGAGTATCTTGACCATATTTACACAACACAGGGTTATACCAGTAACATTGTGTTTTATGACAGCAGAATAAGAAAAGTCACTGAGTCAACAGAACAAGATTGTAGAACAAGTTTTATCAAGTACCAGCTTAAATTTTGTGATAAAAATCCATCTTAGATCAGCCATTCCTGTGAATTTTTAGCTTTTCCTGCTTTCCTGTGTTACCTTGATAAAGCTTCCAGAGACAAGCCTTTAAGCTGTTCATAAAGATGAACCTTTCTGCTCTAAAGTAACACAAATATGCTGCCTCCTCGCTTTCTAGTTTGCTCACTGGTGTGATAACAGACTGAGAAGTGTAACGTCTTTGGCGAGTGGTAGTACAACACTGTCTAGGAGACCTCAGCACTGAATAGGCTCAAATAATTAACGCAGAGGTGTTACAATCAAAATAAGGAAGCAGTGATTTCCAATCAACTCTAAGTTAAAAAGGGAACACGGATGAACAATAACCACTAACAAAAATATAAATTATCTCATTTCTCTCAGATAACACACTCCCCAAGGGGGCCTGGTCCACATATAGTTTATTGATGTAAGAAAACAATACAGTTAGTGTTAGATCCAACCACAAAGAGCAAAAGAATGAGTGAATGAAGGTTTTGTACAGTACATATAGGAAAATAAGATGTTTGTGACAACTATATATTTCTAAATAAAAAGGCTTCTAAATATATTCAAGTTATTGAAATCTACATGAAAACATATGGATGTTAATAGCAACAAGGTGCATAAAACCAAAACATCAAAATATTGAGCAACTCAATGCTGTACTAGATAAAAGTTTGCTAACAATGCAAGATGTTTTACAATCTGCTTGAAATATCACCTATACCACACAGGGTAAGCTGAACATTTAGATTTAAGATCATACACAATATTAGCATTAACTTCAACAACTACAGGCAGGGATTTTTTTTTTAAGCTGGCAAAGTGACTACTTTAGGAACATCAAACTTTCTCTAAATTGAGAACGTATCCAAATAAAATGCTGCTAGCCCTTTCCAGATAAACCCTTTCCTTTGACTAACCACACTCATTGAAGTCAAAAGCATAAGACAGCATTTAAGAACAATTTATATTACAACGTGACTAAAATAATGACATGATCCAGGTTTAAACATGTTTTCATAGGCAAACAAAAGATTCTTCTTAAAAACTAGTTTTTATAAATGCAGAATATATTGCATGAGGAACTGCTGGTATTTTTTAAGAAAATATATTGTGCGATTGTGGCTACAATGCACCGCTGCAAAGCATTGTTGTTTCTTATAAAAACTATTAAAATAAAAAACTTACTTGAACATAAAGAGTAAGAGAGCACAAGTCTTCCAACTACCTATGAAAAGCAGGATGGAAGTATTGCCAGTTTTTCCTGTGTTGACGTTTTACTAATGATAAGTTTTGGTGACCAACTCCCCAGCCAAAAAATAAATACTTTTTCTTTTTAAAATTAGGTGCATATTTCAAAGCTGCTATTGCAAGTGTGTTTTAAATGTAATGGACTTAAAAGTGTATGTACCAAAGAATTATAAAAATGCACTATAGTTTGAGTTATTGTTACATAAAGAACATATTAAAAAGACTGTCAAAATAAGTAGAAAGGGGATCAAAACTGAACTAACTGAATTAGTGCAGTACTGTAGCCAGGCTTCTAAAATCAGATATAGAAAATATAAATAGACTGCTTTAGGTGATGATTCACCAGTGTCCAAAAAAGGAACAAGTTTTGTGAAAGCTCAGTTAACTTGATCCAGAGCTCTGAGCAGTTCTTCACCCTGTAGCAGGTTTCTGTTGCCTTGTATGGGAGCGTTTACTTCGCAGTCATAACTCGTGAGTTGGGGGAGTCCACTCTCATCCATCGACTGCCCTAGAAGTTTACTTGCTATGTCTAAAGAGGGAGGGGAAGGAGAAAAATGTGCTTTATTCACCATGCTTAACCTCTCCTCCAGGAGCTAAGTTTGGATAGTTTTGGCCACTCAGTTCTCTTTCACACAGTCCCCTCCACCCCCTCTGCCTGTTAAAGGAAGATACCAACCAGTTGATAGTAGAATGATTGTCTTTTGCTCCACTCCATTATGACCATTTGTTTTGCATCCCTTTACACGTTTCCAAGCAAGTGATGCATTTCCTCCACGGTCACCTGTCTGCTGGAATAAAGACCCCTAGAAAGAAAGAGAATTAATCTTCTTTATTGAATACTGTATCTTTCTATCCCTCCACATCCCTCTTCCAAATTAACAGTTCCCGTCACTAGTTACTAATGTAGGCATTGTTGCAATTTAAAGTGGACTTTGTTCAGAACTTGGGGAGAAACACATTTACAAGTATGCTAACCTTGAAAACTACTTAAAAGAAAAGTGAATCAGACTTCAAGACCTTACTTCCCTTACAGAAAACAATTACTAAATCCTCGTTATCGTCAGTTACCATGCTCAAGATTAGAGTGTACATGTACACATACACACCCATTTAATTAGCACTGCTGTGGTGTGAGTAAGCATCAGGTTTTCACTCGAGTCTCTAATGGTTTTCTGCACTGGAATTAACAGTGTATAGACAAGAGATTCAGAAACCTTGGTAGGTCGATTCTATCTAAATTTAAGATGTGAGTTCTGCTTGCACTCCAGTTATTGCCTTGTAGGGAATGCAGTCCTAAGCCAGTCTAGTACAGATATGGCTCCTTAGCATATTGTTTTGACAGCAGCACAGAAGACAGGGGGATTAGGAAGCTGTAAGGGCTTCATGTAATTAGGATAAGGACGAAGAAGCTGCCACCGAAACAGGTGGAAGGAAAAAACACTGTCTTGGTATCAACTTTCCTGGCAGAAAGAGCTGAATCTGCAAAGTTCGGTCTTGTTAGTAATACTGAGTGCTGCAAAAAGAGGAAAAGGTATTCCAGAACCCTGCTGTTACAGTCAACACTTAAAACAGTAAAGAGCATATGTTTTCAGGTTATAAAACACCCATGCAAGTTAAAAGAACAGATGTGTAATAGAAGTTACAGTTTACTCAGAAGCTGCAGTTCACACTGAGGTCAGTCACCTGCATTGTTGTTGGTTCACTTTTTTTATTGCAATGCAATCCAGCCCTTCATATTAAGAAAGGTATGGCTCATAACTGTTGCAGTGTAGTGATTTAGAGCAGTGTTTTATAATCTTACAATGAGACATCTTGCCCTTGTCTAATTCTCCTGTTTCCTAGGAAGCTAAAGTAGTATTTTACTTTGGTCTTCACTTATTTCCACTCTGCAAAATACATCCTGCTTTCCTAAAGCTAAGAAGCTGTGCCAAGTGTTTGTACAATCCCAGAATAGCACGCATTCTAGGCCTGGATTTAACATCATTTTTCTTCTGCGCGTGTCAAAGGCCTGTGTATCCTCTCAGAAATCCACTGTGGAGAAACAAGTCAACCAACCAAAGCACTTGCTTAAAATAACATCAGTAAGACCCAGCTTCATGGAAATTCAGCTTCTGACTCTGAGAAACCATCAAAATATTTACAACACTTTTGTCAGATACAGTAAAAAGAAAAAGGTTTAGCAAAGGATGAAGTCTGAACCTACAAGCATCAAATTGGCACTGAGCACAGAAGCCTGAAAACTATTACAGCAGTTAATATTGCGTGTGTTCTGAGTATTTAGTGACATCCCCAGCTATTCTGAATATTTTGTCAGCAATGCTGTAACAGCTGTAGCACCATCGAATGAGAAAAGGGCAATGGAAGGCAATAAAATTTCTTGCAGAGCTATGAATTCCAACAGGGCTTTTGGAAGCAACAGAACAACATGCATGAAAGTGCAAAGCCTTTAGCAAATGAAAACAACGGCATAAGTATGATTTAAAAAAAAAAAATAGTGTTTGCCTTGTAGAAAAACTGGACACATGAAGTCTTTCACAGCTTTTTTTTAGAGGACAGCAATGATGAAGACAACATACAGCAATTTATCTCATGCCCAAACCAGAATACTAGTATGGGAATAATGCATAGTTCAGCGGAAAAATAATCCTGTACTGTAAGACATGATGGGTGACTCCAACTAGGAAATGGACCACTAGAGAAACAAGAGAATCCCAAAGGCTATGTTGCAGTAGAGCAACTAAGACTTAACTGTGCAAAACTTAACAAGCAGGAATTTGCAATGAAGGAAAGAAGAGAGAGATCAGTGTGCAATGGCAAAGCTCAAGGTTTCAAAATAGTAAGAACTGACAGTGAGAAACAAAGATTATGGAGACAAAAATACCCTTGCAGAAAATAAGTTGAACAACCCCCCTCAATTAATTGGCATAAATATAAGAATATCTAAAAACTTTCTTTTGAATAGTTAGGAAAGATGATGATGACCTATTCCAAATCACACACACTAATGCTAGAGAGAGTGTGCATGAAAGAGTGGTAGTAATAGATATTTGCTAAGTTATTATAGGAATTCTATTACCTCATGGTTCATATGGTCTTCTTATCTCATTAAGTAAAGGAATCTCAAAACTCAGTGGAAAAATGAAAACACAGAAGGAAGCATAAGAACACTATCTCTGGTATTGACAAATATGAAAACCGAGTTTCAATTCAGAAGTGAAATAAATACAGCAATTGCACATTTAAATGTGATGTCTTACATTTGTGCATATTCTACTGAAGAACATGTATGTCCACAGAAGAGTATCTTCTACCTAATCAAGAAATGTGCTTGGGTGTAGAGGGCACTTTTGAAACAGATGATAGTAAAAGAGAACTAAAATTGGAGCATCTGCATGGATATATATTTATATATAAATTTCACTATCAAACAGTTATCTCTGATCTCAAGATTCCATTGCTTATCAACAGCTCAACTCAGGAGTCTGCACTGATGCCTCATTTCAGAAATTGCAAGGTTAAAAGTGAATATTTTAAAATGGTAAAACAAAACTCACAATTCCAACTGCCTGAAAAAGTGAACCATCATGTTCCATTTTTCGTTTTCTCTGAGCATTATGCAAAGCTAGCATCTTTGGATTTAGTTCTTCATCCAGTGCAGTAGATCTAAGAAAAATTGATTCAGGCTGTTAAGACGTTTCTACTCTCCTCAAGCCATTCTTCTTTCGTGGACACTTATATATACACAATATCACAGAATGAAATTTATGAACTTTACCACTTTTTGTTCATTAATTGACTCATTTCAACAATCATTGTCAATGAGCATAGCAAATGTTAGCTTTTAATCTTGCTGTGAAGCTCAGAATGAGTTTTAACAAAAATTTTTAAATCTGCAAGAAAAAAAGCATAGACGTTCAGCAATTTACTTTCAAAAGAAAGAAGGGAGGGAAGGGTGAGGGAAAGTCTATTCTGAGTATTCCTATGTACAGATAAATCTTTTATGTACCATAAATCTGATGTTTGATTTTATGTAGTTTTCTGTTGTGGTAAATATCTACTACATACACCACAGTCCGTCATCATAAAATACAGCTCATTTTAAAAGCAGTGAATCTAGCACAGACTGTAGTCGCTTCTTACTTCTAACAAAGTGGACAAGAAAAGCAGCAGAAATATTGTGTGGGTGTAACTATCTGTAAATTGCCTACTGCCTTTTTTTACAAAGGTTGCTTGTCAAGTACAAGGCAGAACAAAATTTGAACAGAGTCTGCATACAGTAGCTGCCTGTTACATAAGGTGCTTATGTAAAAGCTACCATGAAATTAACTTTAGGGAAGTTTGCTATTAAAAAAACCAGATTTGTTTGATGTGTCCGAATTTAAATGTATCCATTTCTGCTTTGAAGAATGCTGAAGACAACATACAACACGTGGCAGAATTTGTATGTGTGTTATATCTAATCCCTTCAACTGATACTGGGGCTTAAGCCGCGCTTTTGAAATACCTTTTATTCAGAGTGACTGTTAGCAAGCTGGGTGCTCCTGGAGAAGGTTTTTCCGTCTGATCCACTGTTCCCTTCCCTGCCCTGATTGGAGAGGCAGTTCGACTCCTGTTCCCACCGTAGGGCGACTCCGGGGCACTACTTGTTTCACTGCCCACGTGCACAGGAGACGAAGGAACGATTATTGTCTTCACATCATCCGCACGTTCCGCCGCCGGTTTTATTTCCTCAGCAGGGCTTGCCGGTGTCTGAGTCTGCTGAAATATGGTAATGGTGGCTGCACTCTGGGAGCTGGAAGAGCTGCTTTCCAGCGGAGAGAGCTGATCAAAGGATCGCAGCTGGAAGTCATCATCCATCGGGATGTAAGGAGCCAACATCTCCAAATCTAAATCGGTTTCCTGGAAAGGACGAGAGGTAAAAGTTATAAATATGGAAGAAATCCCAGCTATTACTACATGGCTTCAATAAGGATCTTCCTTTTTATCAAATCCTTAAGTATTCTTTACACTTTCATGGAAATATTACATAAAGCATGAAGGAGGTTCCTGAAGACATTCTAAGGAGAAAGAAACTCATTCAGAATAAGTATTGTGGTGATAAAGAGTTACTGTACATTACCTGAGTAGAGAACGGATTTTTTGCTTCTGTATCTATGGCAAAGAGTTTCTCCACTAGTTCCAGTTTGAATTCATTCGCCATATCATTATCCACATCAAAGCAGTAGTCGTTGGGACTACTGGGCTGTGAAAACATTTTGAGCACAGTTTTAGGTTACTCTCATTACACCACTCTGCACTGTTATCTACAGATACTCTGAAAAACACTCTAATTTAATTCCAGACTCAGTTGCACAACATTAAAATGAGAAAGGAAAGACTCACACTTATCTGTATATATTCAAGTTTACCCCACTTAGGAAGCACCTGCCCAGTTGGAACCTGGAAGTAGCCCCTACAGTAACTTATTACAACTACTTTGTTGTTTAGGGAAGTTCTGTCTGAATCATTCTTTTCTAAAAAGACCAATCCCAATCTCTTCTTATTTCCATCAGATGGTATTGCATGTGTTTGCAAGACTCACTTTAATCAAAAGATATGAAAATTTATCTGTTTCCTCAGATCATGACATGAGCTTAAGTCACAAGGTAGAAATAATTTCCAATGCCTGTCCTGGCTGCATCCTTAACCAGATTTGCCCCACAAGCCCCAACAGCACATACATTTTAATGACAGCATATCCAAATTACGAAACTAACCTCAGGTGAACTTTGGCTGGTACTTGCATCAGAAGGGCTGGTTGGTTGCTCTTGCACCTGAGGCATGGTAAAAGAAAGTTCGAGTGGCTCTGTGTTTGGCTCCAGCTTTAATACAACTTCTCTATTGAGTGCAGGATCAGCATTGCTACGAAGTGGCTTTGTAGTTTCAGAGGCAGGTAGTGGGGACATTGCCATATTTATATTCTGCAATTTCTCACTGGATGAGGGGAGCATTACATCGTTATACAAAGGAACTTCATCACATTGTTGTTCATCAGACTCTATAAAAATTAAAAGAAACCATCAACCTAAGTAACAGTACTGTGTGTGTCTATGGACCTCAATAAATTTAAACAGCAGCTGAAATACCACTGGGCAAGTGGTACTGGGAGGTTATTTTTTGGAAATCTACTGTAAAATACTAACTTTGCTAATTAGCATGCTCTCCAATTTAAACACACACCCACCATTACTGCTGAAATCTAGAGAGATAATTGTGTCTCCAGCAGCTGGGGCCAGCACAGTTAAAGCATCTGGTTCCTGTTTAAGTTTTTCAAATAGGCTGTTGGTATCATCCAGGTCATCTTTACTGAATATTTTGGTCATTTTCATATCAGGAGACTCCACTGGTTTCAGCATACACTCAGTTTGTCCAAGGGAAAAAATTAAGTCCTTCTGAACAATTCCACTGTCAGACAGAGAGGAAGATAACTGTTAAAGAACAGCTAAAAGAAATAAATTTTGGCTTAGCAGTTTTGTAAGTTGAAACCCACCTCCCTCCCCAAAACAAAACAACAAAAACAAGAAAGGAACAAAAAAATCCACACACCAGCAAAAATAAACATGCTTTTCTGAAAGCAATAAGGAAGAGAGAAAAAGAAGGGGGGAAAAGTTAGGTATTTCCTAAACTGCTTTTCTTTGTTTTAAATGAATGTACACTGTCTTGATAGATTGATACTGGTACATTCACTAAAGTTCTGAAAAACTAATTTAGGACTATTATACAATTGCATTAAAACAGTCAACAAGTCTGCTTTGAGTTGAAGCTTTCAATTAAAAGAGGAATTCCAAGGAAGAAAAAGGGGATTACGAAAGGTACCATTACTGCTACTCTGACTCCATGACTAAAAGTTGTCAGTGGAATTAACTGCTCAGACAAAGATTACAGAGTTCTCTGAGCACACAAACACTCAAATGCTTACAGTGAGACTGTAGATAGAAGAGGCTGGTCCTACACTCATCACTACATCCAAAATGTGTTTTGTTTTCAAGTATGATTACTAATCCTAGGACTGGCAGTATTCTAAGCAAAAATTCATTTCCTGTGTATGGAACAGTAATACTGTAACATATTCGACAAGGGATGGCATTCTCAGGAAGTTGAAAAACAAATATGTAGGGCCATCAGAACCTGACTTTGTCTTCCATATGAGGACAAAGAACATCAAATTCCACTCAACTTACCTCAACACATAGTTTACACACACTATGCACTGTGGCTGAGAATTCTTAGTGTTGTATATAACAGTTGCTTGAGTTTCAACCCAGACGTAGCCACCTTGTTTGGCCAGCATTCTGTACTGTCCTGTTGTCACCTGCCCTTTTGTGAACACTAAAAACAGAAAGGACACCAACTTCAATTAGAGGCAGAAAAAACCCCAAATCATTTAAGATAAATATTCACTGCAGATTAATATATACACTTAAAAAAAGAGCCCTTGCTCTTCTGCTGCTTTCCCCCAGTGCTGTCTCCCATCCCCTATAGTTTGGAGGGCTTTAAATTCACTTTTCACTTACTGTCGTGGTGTGTTTTGGTCAGATGATCAGAATCCAGTGCGTGATAGTACTCATAGATTGAGCGCCCCAGGAGCTCCTCTGGCTCATACCCCATCAACTCTGTGATTCTTTAAAACAAGGGAGAAAATCACTCTGTAAAAGCAGACATGGACTAGCACAAATACCAGAGCATTTGGATGCTTGCACATTTAGAAAAACCCTAAAAATCATTTCCATGCACATCAGCAGCAACTTTGGTTTACTGAGACTTTTCATTTTCAAGTAAATTGCTATTTTTATATATTTCTTTAAAAGAGAAATTTCAGCAGGCATAGGATTTTACTTCTCACTGAGTATTTATAAATCATATAATGGGATTAAGCAAATCCCTGCTTCCTAGACATTTATAAATTTTTTGCTTCAAGGTAGACCATCTACTTACAGATCAGCTTAGGCAAATATGAGAATTTAATAAAATAACAATGACATGCTTCAACAGTTTTAAACCTGCAACTAAGAGGAATTAGAAACTGGATTTACTCTTCCCACTCAAGCATGTCTGCTTTTAACAAAAATGGGATTTTTTTCAGTCTCTAGAGGGCAGTGCTAACCAGGGCAGCGCTTTTATTTCACCCCATTCTAGATGCAGGATGTGACCAAATAAGTACCTTTTATGTGACACCATCAGTCCTAGCAAGGTAATTTCTGCAGAGGATAGAAATAACCTGCACTAACCTCTTTTTGTATCTAATTTCAGCAATTAACTAGAAGTTCACTTTTGTTCTAAAGAAAAGGAAATGGGCAGTAGCAACACCAAATTAAAAACAAACACGCTCCAAACAACAAAAAACCTCATGGCTGACTATTTCCTTCTCTTGTGTATATCAAATTTGTCATGCTACGTTTCCAGAGGATAGAAAAATCAGTATGAGGTGTTTGACTACACCCCTGATTTTTACCAAAACACAAAATCTCCATTTTCAACAGCAGATGTATTGTATTAAAATTACAGCTGAACTTCTGGATTTTATTTCTGACTGAAGAAAGCAGACAGTGATCTCCTGAGGAAGGCAGAGACAGGAAGCAGTAGCAATAAAATGCATCTGACAAGTATTACACACACACTCTTTTCAGTCACTAAAATGCCCTATATTTGACAAACCTAAAGTCCTTCCTGTTTTTTCAGTGTCTGGAAGAATCTTCTCATCTCAGTTTAATCACTGTCACTGTTGTAAAGATCAGTTTGAAAGACAGTTAACTGAAGGCCAAGGATTTATTCATGAATGGTTTGGGTTGAAAAGGACCTTGAAGATCATCTTGCTCCAAACCACCCTGCCATGGACAGGGACACCTTCCACTAGACCAGGTTGCTCCAAGCTCCACCCAATCTGGCCTTGAACAATTCCAGGGACAGGGCAGTCACAACTTTTCTGGGCAGCCTGTTCCAGTGCTTCACGACTCTCTGAGTAAAATATTTCTTCCTAATATCTAATCTAAACATGCCCTCTGTCAGTTTAAAACCACTGCCCCTTGTCCTGTCACTATCTGCCTGTGCAAAAAGTCCTTGTCCCTTTGGTTACTACAAAGTAATAACCCTGCGGCCTCCTTAGATCTGAAAATCTGGCTTTTAAGATATCCTGATCAGTTGGTAAAAGCCAAAATATCCCCGCAATGATTTCATTGTGGAGATGAATCAAGTTATCAAGAAAGACTACGCAAGTGTATTAGGCAGGCATTAGCCAAATTAATTATTCTTTAGAATATAAAATATATATATTACCTTTCATCACAATAGGAAAATTTCATATCAAGACTGTGACGACTGAGGAACGTTTTACTGTCCAGGGGGACCTCAATGTTTGATGGATGAGGAATAGGTTCACAGATCAACACCAGACACGTCATGGGAGGCTTTTTGTAGCCGCAGTGGGTTTGGTTACCACACGTGTCGTACACACGGATGTGTCCAGTGCAGTGCAGCACCTACGGGGAAGTTGTGTGTTAAAGAGAGACGAGGTTCTTGTCTGCCAGACAACACAATCATATCACCATTAGCACACCCAGAGCAAAGTCCTTCCCTCCCCACCCCTTGATGTGAGAGCAGCCAGAGGAAGGAGCACTGCTGTGGGATGGATGGATGGATGGCTACAGGAAAGCAGCCATTCTCCTCACACCATGCACCCTGTGATGGGTACACAGGCTGCCAGCTCCTTCCTCTCAGTGCTGCATGAAGGAATACCAGACATTGCTGCAATTCTGTGAACTGCTGCTCTTTGAAAGTAGCAGTAGTGACACTGATAAGCAACTGCCTCAGCAAAAAGTATCTTGCTATTTACATTTGAATGTTATGGTAATAGCAGCAACCTCCATTTTAGATCCTGGAAGTGATGTTACAGATCCAATATTTTCTTGGAAAGACAAGAAGTTTTGCATTTTGTGGGGTTTTCTTTTAACCATTCTGAAGCAGAATTTGTTCACAGACAGCAGCAAGGAAGTTGTTTGATCCAGAATAATCAAATTCAAGTTATAAAAGAGAACTGTGAGCCATAATCCACTCGATACAGTAAAAGGTTACTTTTTGTGCAGAGGAGAAAATGCATTCACTGCAGAAAGTTATCAGGCTGGCCTCTTTTTGTTCCAACTGTTACAAAAGGGAGAGCCAGCAGCTTCAAAAGAATGGCATTGAAGTCCTTCAGAGAGACCTCAACTGTCACGTTTTCAGTGTCAAATCAAAAGAAATCAGGGATCAGCATAAGTGGTGTCAAGTATTTTTTCCCAGGGAAGGCTTTATGCAAACACATTTAGTAATTACAATTGTTTGTAAGTAAATTACCTCTAACTTAAAATGGAAAATTCATTAGAAGAGTTTTGAAAAACTAATTTTAAAACATTATTTCAGTTACCTCCATGATGCCTTCGACATAGTGAAGCGCAATCATTAAATTTTAATGTACTTAGTGAAACTCAAGCTCGTTATGTGAAGTAAAAATGTTGAAATACAGTGTTATGACATCTGAAGAGGAAGCTGCCAAACTATGTAAATATTCCTTTGCATTAGTTACCTTCCATGTAGCAGACTTTATATTCACTGTTCTTCCCCTGCTAGTCAGTGTACACTTCATTCTGAGAAAAAAGCTGCGCTCCGTGTTCTGCTCTTTGCCCTTTTTCACAGGACCTGGCAAAAGCAAACAGTAAACCAGTTCTTAAGCTCTTAGATCATCTTCCAAAGGTGTAAAAAATCCCCAAGCATGTTAGAAAGGCCTAGGAGAAGACTCAAAAAATAAACTAAAAAGATTGATAAATCTAAAAGCACTTTCAATAATAACACTTTTCAGAACAAGTTTTACTATCACATAGAAAAAAACCTGAAGTTGCACAGAATCGTAGTATGGTTTGCGTTAGAAGGGATCCTATAGATCATCTAGTTACAACCTCCCTGCCATGGGCAGGGATACCTTCCACTAGACCAGGTTCCTCTGTCCAACCTGGCCTGGAACACTTCCAGGGATGGGGCAGCTTCTCTGGGCAACCTGTATCAGGGCCTCACCACCCTCACAGGGAAGGATTTCTTCCTAATATCCAATCTAGCCCTGCCCTCTGTCAGTGTGAAGCCATCCCCCCTTGTCCTGTCACTCCATGACCTTGTTCAAAGTCCCTCTAGAGCTCTCTTGCAGCCCCTTGAGGTACTGCAAGGGGCTCATAGATGTCTCTGGAGTCTTCTCTTATCCTGGGTGAATAACCCCTACTCTCTCAGCCTGTCCTCACAGGAGAGCCTCCTGCAGCCCAGTTTCAATGTTTTAAGATCAGTATTGTACTTGTAGCCAACTCCACACTCACAGATATCAGGAAAAAGGGGTGGGGGGAAAGACTGATTGAAAATTTAATATTTTTTCATATTGTGGCAGAGGACAAGAAAAGCACATGCAGAATGAGAACCCCTCTTGAGTTGGTTTCCATTGAAATGCATCAGTAATTCACTATGGACAGGTTCAACCCAAATACCTTTCAGGCCTGTAGCTCTCCAGGACTGCAGTAGCTTTAAATTTTTCAATTCAGAATTAACAATTCTGCTGTTTACATGTATCCAAATGCTACCACTGTGATTTACACTCTTGGAGTAAACAGGGACCAAGTTTTTAAACATTTTATTAGCATTCTTGGGCAGAAAAAATGTCAAGAAACCCTAATATAAATCAATGTTAGCAGCACTAATTTTTTAGCCTTACATGCTAACAGCAGGCTTTAAGATTTTGCCTTTACAGGGGATCCTTTCAGAGCTGATTACTGGTTATGCTCTTGTGGGCAAAGAAAATGTAACTGATGGTATCAGGAGAGCTGCAAGCAGCTCACAATGTGTGGAAGTAGGAAATAAAGCACCCAGGAGAAGGAGCAGTGGAAGGGCCAGTTTGCTGAGGCTTGCTAAGGAGGAAGGACCAAGTCATGGCAGAGGAAGAAGTTTAGAACATATGACCTTGCTTCTGGTACAAGTTTATACAATAATTTGCTCTCATCCTCCACAGATAACAGCAGGTATGAAATTCTTCATGGTGGCTTGCACTGCAGCTACTAATTAAAAAAATTAATTAGCAAAACATTAAAGCCCCTATGCTACATTGCCTATTGCTTCTAGCAGAGGCAAAGACTAAGAGGGTCAAGCCCATTTGATGCTACATTAAAATATCCTCAATAAAGGGGCAGGGGAACTAAAGTAGGGTTGAGAGAAGCAGCCAACACTTGTTTAATTCAGTATGTTTTAAAATAGTTAAACCAATCTAAAAATTGATAACTGAAGATCACACAACATTACTGCTTCCAAACCCTGATGCTTAAGGCTCTGCTCTAAGAAGCAACTCCAAAAGATGAAGCAACTTTCTCAAGTCTGATTCAGCATCAGACATTATTTTTTAAAATCACCAGCTTTGAAAGTTTAAAAAGCAGCTTCATAAAATGAGAACACAGTTGTGTTTCTGCCAATCACACTCATATTCACTGGCACTTGTACAATCCCAAAGGGGAATATTTAATACTCAATTCAAAACCAAAATAATTCCACTGATGTAAGAGCTGCAGTAGAACACAACCTGGGAATACTAATAAATATAAAAATGTACTCTTATTACTGTAATTTAGACTTTTGTCTGCCAACTACATTTGCAAAACAGCTTTTGTAATAATGCTTTCCAGACATCTTATTCCAGTCTGGCCAATTTAGACATGCTAGAGTTGGTTTGCATGAAACTCAGCGAGATGACATTTTTAAGAATACGTTTTTGCAACAAAACCAGGGTTTTTAACACGGCTTTAGGGAAGTTGCTTCCCCACCCCCAAGATGCATTACTGTGTTCTGAAAGTGGGGCAGGGGCAAGTCTAATCTAGCCTTAGAAATATACTTCAATACTAAGGGCAGACAAGTTTACAAAATGCCTATAAAATCAGTCAGGGCCCTTAATGCTGTTATCTTATCAAGTCTCTTCCACTCAATTAATAGGATGACAACATAAGACTTCTGATTTACAGTGCTACACGAAAGCAGAGGTCAGGTTTAGTAATTCATCACTATCTGGACTCAGAGTCCATATAAAGATGTTATATGTTTGATGAAACAGGTCAGATTTTAGACTTCTAACTACTGAGTAAAGCAGAATTGTTTGGAGGCACATGGGCTGCCAAGTCTTTCTAGCCATTATCAAATCTTTGGAGGGCATAAAAGCAGTAATTCATGGGCAATTGTTAAATTCAAAAGCATGCAGAACCCATGAACATGGTGTTCTGTTCCCACAGATGGAGGAAAGGAGAGTCAGAAGTCTGTGAAAAGATACCAATTTCATGCACCAACTAAAAGGTGCACAGAAGCATCAATCCCAAAGTCTTTTCTGGGGTCGCTCAGGTATCCCCCAATCCTAAAATTTAAATACAGTATCTTTTTTGTCTCCTAAGTACACCACCACAGATTTCTGGATGAAAGCATTTGCTTTTCAGTTGTCCTGTAGAGGCAAGTCCAGACCAAGACAAATGCACCAACTAAACTTCTTCATGTCCTTCTACAGTAATTGCTTAAAATCATTCTCATTCAACCTACCTCTAATTTTATTCCTGTAGGCACTTGAATTCTTTCAACCCTCAAGAACTCCATTTTAGTCATTAATTTTGTTAGATTAAAGAGCACTAGTGAAGTCTCATTTCTCCTATAATTAGGATATTGCCAAACATTTTTGGTTATTTCTGTTGTGAGTATCTCTCAACAAGGTTTATTTTCAGATTTAAGCAGAAAAAACACACTGGTTTGTTCACTCAATGCCATTTTCTGGCAGATATCCAACTACATTAATGCCAACAGGAACTATCCACAAGGAAATTAAACTGATTTTTTTCTTTATTCTCACCATTTCTGTGTGTAAGCATTTCTCTCAGCTCTTCATGATCACATGGATGAGTGAAATCAAATACACTGTGCCCCGTCAACTCAAACTGCAAAAAACAGAAGGTATATGGGTGTTTAACTTCACATATACAAAAACAGAACAGCTCTTACAGATTTGAAACAGTCTTGGAAAATTCAGTATTTCTTAGGAAACAGTCAGTATTTCACCTGAGTGAGTCCCATACACTTGTTCACGTTTTCAGACATGTAAATCATGTCCCCATCTTCAGACAGAACCATGACAAATCCATCAAGAGCTTTCAAGTAGAAACAGTTCAGTTCCTTCTCCATTTTGGCTTCTGTCTCCAGCTCACCTGCAAGGAGCCACATATTTCTGTTTAAGTAAACACCACTCATTCTTCACTTACCATCAGGAATGTGCACCAGTCTGCAAGAAGCCAGTCTTGCAGGACCATTCAAAACCACTATAATTCATTTAGATAAGTGATCAGTTCAATTCTTCAAGCTCCAGTAATGGTATCACAAATCACAGAAAATCAGACTGAGGTTAACCCTCTGAGCTTTTGTGCATTAAGTAATAAGCCTTTCCACCTTAAGGAAAACGTTTGTATGGCAAAAATTTATCTCAATAAGGCATTGCAAGACTTCACTCAGGCTTGCTGGGAGAGATTTCAGAGTCTGGCTACTGAACTTACTCCTCCATATATGAAAGGTATATGTGCATGAGTACAAATAACCAGTGCAGCACCCACAGCACTATATATATATACAGACACTGGTTCATAACCTAATTCAGATACTCCTGTAGCTGCATGGGCAGATGTAGCTGCAGAGACAACATACCCTCAGCTAACTTCACCTTCAATGGGGCACAAATTACAAAAATATTCCTTGCAGTTTATATTAAGGGGATACATCTACAGTTAGCTCAGCCAGCCTTGCACCAACTACCTATAGCTGAGTAAAGCACAGCTGCAACAAACAAGTGCAGGGGGAAAAGAGGGCTAAATGAAGGAAATTAACATTGGGAGAAGTGCTAAATATGACTGAAAATGGCACTACAGCTGTGATGAGCCAACCAGGACCACTGGAATAGAAAGGGACAAAGTCTGTTGAACAGTGGCCACATTTTTCCCGTGCCATTGTCAACACCCAATCTCTCCTGTGAGATCTTCCACCTTTCCAGAGAAAAGGACACAACTACTAATGCATTTATTTTCCTGCTGGCAGGTTTCACGTACAGCTTCCTCCCCAGTATCCCTCCATGCCCTCTTCCAGATCCTGCCAGGCTGTTCCCTTACCAGCATCCAGCAGCTTTCTCATGCGCAGGTAGCTGATGGTCAGCCTCATGATGGACGCCTTGTCCAGGTGTGCGCTCACGGTGTGGGGCAGAGGCAGCTGGTGGGCGAGCTCATAGAACACTTCCGACTCCTTGCTCCGTCGGCACCGGGCGGCATCTCTTGACTTCTCTTTTCTGCGTTCAGAGCTGATCCTATGCAAACAAATTTGGGGTCAGCAAAGGAACCAGAGTACTCTGTGAAAGTTAAATTTGAAACTAAGCTGCCCAGTGGCCAATTAACCAGTTATCGAAGTTGAATAATTTAAAACCCCTGTTTAAAAGGGTAATTGTATCCAGTTCTGCCCCCATTGGGCTCTGCCAGGACTAAATTCAAACCCACAGAGTTTGAATTTGAACTGTGATCAGTTCTTCAGACAGACATGTGTGTACTCAGAACTGTTCATGCTGATCTCATACCTTACCTGCTGCCTCTCCAGCCTCCAAATCCTGTTTTCTAACCCCTCAAGTCCATTCAACATAACTACAGAGTAGGTTATTTCCAGCTCAATGCTCCAGCATCACGTACAATCTCCAAGTTCAACCTTTTCTACCATTCTTACAAAGCTCACCTCACAAGTCAGATGAACAAGGATACTGATTCAGCATGAGAAATTCTTCTTTTCAAGTGATCCAGAAAGTCCCTTTCCCAACTCTTTCCCAACCCAAACCATTCTGATTCTGTGATGATTCTATGATTCACTCATTCTCCAGTATAGCCCGTTCCATAGTCTCCTCTGCACTGGAAAACTCTCATTCTCCTTCCACTGCCTCTGTAGACTTGCCTCCCCCACAACATAAGAAGTAAAGAAGAGTTCACTGAGAGCAGGCACCGAAATAACTGAGACTGTTGGTTGGTAACACAGATTCCCCTTTTCCCAGCACCCACACTGGTTCACATCTGCCTCATGCATCTGTCACATGAGTTCTGAACTAAATGTTTTGAGATGGGAGCTCCAACTTTTTCTTGTCCATTTTTCTTTTTATACATTTATGTCTTCTGAAGGCACCCTATCTCCGTTTTGCACATTGTTGAGACACAAAAGACAGTTGCAGTTTTCAAATTACTTTTTTCAAATTTCACTAGACTTGAAAGCCATGTACTACCACTGCCAAATTCATGTTTCTAAGTCAGTGGATTTTTTTAGTTAGCACACATTTTGTGAGAGTTACCACAAATTATAGAGCAAGGCGAATCGTGGGCTAATATTGCCTGGGACATAATGAACCAGATCTATAGAATCACAGAATGGTTTGGGATGGAAGTGATCTTAAAGATCATCCAGTTCCAATCCCCCTGCCATGGGCAGGGACACCTTCCATTACACCAGGTTGCTCCAAGCCCCATCCAACTTAACCTTGAACACTTCCAGGGATGGGGCATCCACAGCTTCTCTTGGCACCCTGGTGCCAGTGCCTCACCACACTCAGCAAAGAATTTCTTCCTTATATCTAATCTAAATCTCCCCTCTTCAATGTAACTAGTCAATTATATACCCAAAAGAACATGTTTTCAGTCCTTTACCTGATGTCCTACCCACAGTGGCCAGAAACATGCAAGCAACAATACTATTACAACTGACAATGGAAGCACAAAACACAAAAGAAACATTTTTCTTGAAACATGAAAGAAGTTTAATAATCCATGACAGAGACAGAGTAAGCCATGAGAATCTCTTCTATGATTACCCTAATTTTTTCCAACTTCATAAAACTGCATAGCATTCCTACCCATTCCCAATCCCACTGTCCTCTCCTGCTGCTGCCAGCAGAAGGAAGCACGAGCTGCTTGATTTTCACAGTCATAAATTTTATAAGAGCCAAGAACAGGATTATATTTTCTCCCTTGGTGGCAAAAAATCAGGCTACTAAATCACAGAAATACTATTTTTATGTAGTAAGAAACATTAATAAATCAACATAATAATAATGAAGGTATTTGGAAAACTAACTTGTGGGAATTACAGTTGTAAAAACCTCTGGACATACAATAGTTCTACTGGTTTCTGTGAATATAAGCTCATGTCCCTCAGAAGCATAGCCTAAAATATCTAACAGTATTTCCCCATCTTGCAGATTTCTTCACATTCAATTTCCTTGTGACAACGATGTTCCTGCTCTAGTCATGGATATCTTGGTCTGAGAAGCTTGAGGCTCCTGACATACAGGTATATCCAGAAAGAGCCATTACGAAAAGTTTGACCTTTAACAATATTGCAAAAATATTTTAGCTATTTAACATGACCGATTAAATATTTCTTACTGAAGACAGGCCTCAAGTATCTTTCCTCATGATGAAAAACTAAAGGTGGAGGGGAAAAAAACATCTGGATTCTCTTTGTCCTTGTGTTTTGGACCACAGATTTCACTGTAACTCAGTTCTGTCAAAGGTATTTCAAGACAACTGTTGTGGTTGAACCCCAGCCCACAACTAAGTACCACAAAGCTGTCTGCTCGCTACCTGTCCCACCCTGGTGGGAAGGGGAGGAGAACCAGAAAAAGGTAAAACCCACGGACTGTCATAAGAACAGTTTAATAACTGAAATAAAATAATAGTTATAAGGGAGACAACAAAAAGAGATAAACAAAACCCAAGACAGACAAGTGACGGACAATGCAATTGCTCACCACCCACTGACCAATGCCCAGCCCGTCTCAAAGCAGAGAACTGGCACCTCCCAGCCAGCTCCCCCAGTTTATACACTGGGCATGATGTTCTGTGGTTTGGAATATCTCTTTGGTCAGCTCAGGTCAGCTGTCCTGGCTGTGTCCCCTCCTGGCTCCTTGTGCATCTCCTCACTGGCAGAGCACGGGAAACTGGAAAGTCCTTGACTCAGAGCAAGCACTGCTCAGCAACAACTAGAACACCGGTGTGTCTTACCAACATTATTCTCATACTAAATCCAACACACAGCACTGCACCAGCTACTAGGAAGAAACTTAACTCTATCCCAGCTGAAACCATGACAGTAGCACAAGCAATTCTGCTACCTTAGACAGATTCACCTTTATACCTCTGATTTGTCTTTGTTAGCCACTCATTCAAGATTCCATCACCTGCTGAAAGTTCATCCTACCACAGAAACTCAAGGGAGAATTACTGCAAGTAACTGGTTTCTACTCACCCAGATGCCTGCAGTTTTGCCATGGCTTCCTTTTCAACTGCAGACACTTTTAAGTTAAACCCCACACACACACTCACTTTGCCAATGAGTGCACTTCAAGTCCGCAGGTTTGTCAGGCTTGTGTGAATCACACAAGCCACGTAGAGAAGGGCAACGCAAGAGATGAAAATAGATGGTAACCTCACAAGCTGGACTTTCAGCCCTTGTGTTTTCTTTCTGACAGCCTAATGTCCTTCAAAGTATTTTGGGCTGTTTCTAGATTTTTGCACAATTGGCAGCAGCCTTCAACAGGAACAGTCAAAACTTCTCACGACCGTGGAATCATTAATTACCGACCGAAACAGAGTTGAAACCGAGCTCATAGTGCTTCTGTTAACAATTAATCCTGGAGTAAGATCCTCAAGTGTTGCCGGCAGGAGCGCTGCCTGACTGTGAGATCCACAAAACCCAAGGAAAAGGGTGATGCTGGTACCAACCAGGGCTGCCTGAGCAGCAGTGTCTCCTCTCCCTTTTACTATGTGTTTCCTTTCTAGAAAGGCTACTACTATAGATAGATGTTTAAACTGTACAGCACAACAGTTTGCTATTTTTAGCTGCTATTTAAACCTAAGCTGTAACCAATCTGAGTAAAACCCAGCCATTTAAATAGGAAGATTAACTACCAGCTTCAAAGAGCGTTTCTTTAATGGATCAAATTAATAGGGAAAAGGTCTTTCACAAATGAGGTTTAATTACCAAGTGAAGTCATTGTTGCCTCAACATTGAATGCCACCAAATTAAAAAAAAAAAGGAAAAAAAAAATCCTTTACTGTTGCAACTACTCTTTGTTACTTACAGTTGCATAAAGTAAATAAAAAAACACACTTGAGCATATGTAGCTGCCCATCATTTTCTGTATAGCCAATTAAATGATGTTCAATTCATGTAAAGAAAATGTATTTCCAAACTGAGCACTCTCTCAAACAGGGGGCAAAAAAAAAAGAGCTGAAGGAAGAGGACTTTAAACAGTGAGATGTAAGCTACCACAAAATCAGTTTAAATAAATCATACCACTTTTCCTCAGAACTGTCCCTGTGTACAACTCATGATCTTCACAACAGAAATACCATTCTGCAGAAATGGAACTGAGCTCCATTCCAAACAACCCCCAAGCCTGAGAGCTGCATTGCAACCTTTTGCTGTCAGTTTTGCACAGAACAGAAACACCCAAAGAGTCTGAAGAAAATCTCAGCTGAAGAGTGGATTATACATGCAGAGAAAATACCAGAAATGCTGGTGTTGGACAGGAGATTGCATGAATTTGCTGTTATGATTTGTCCTCCACAATTTCAATGCTAGACATCCATTTCCATTTTGTACTTCTACCAGAATACAGAAGCAAAAAGCAATTCTAAGCACATTATTCATCATAACTCACAGAAAACAGTATTTCACTAACCCCTTTAAACCCAATACCAGACACTTTTCATATATAAAAGAAGTTTACAAGCAATAGCTGAATAAAGTCTGAATTCCAGAAGATATTAGAGACCCAGAGCAAAAGGGTATTTCATGACCAGCATTCCCTGCAGCTGAACCAAGAGCTCAGCTGAAGGATATAAACCCGGACTCCTGCCCTTTGCCTCCAAGCTAAAAGGCTTTAAAATACAGCATGGTGAATAGAAACAAAGTTTTACAGCAAGAATTGCCCCGGCTGCCTTCAGAGCAAAGCACACCAGCAGCAATCCTGTGAACACCAGTCAGAGGTGTTAATGTGGCCTCTCTACTCCACTGTGCAACTCCTGCCCTTACGGTCACAGGAACCATTTGGGCCAGAGCAGGTCCCCACACCATCCCAAAGATCCCTCTGCTCACCATGGCATATTCCTACAAGTGAGTCCACAATTGTCTGAATACAACCCACAGTTTTCATCAACTTGAGTGTAAAACTCCTCAATTGCCATGTATATACTAATTAATTTCTGCTTATTAAACTGCTAGAAAATAGATCAAAAAGAACCCTGGAAAATATCATCAGCAACTGATAAACTTTGATTGAAAATAACTAGATTTAAAATGGTCCACTTTGTTTCCGTCTAGCTTTTTTAAATCACCACCCAGTGTTAAGGAAATTTTACATTGTTACACAATATTAGATTAACACAAAAAATCAGTGGGTTTTCTGTATGTTGCTTTATTACAGTTATGGATTTTCCAGCCTTTCTCCTGTTCTAACTTACTGTTCCTCTACCTGGGTACATTTTGCCCTATAGGTGTTTTCAATTCCCCTGTAAAATAACTATTGTGAACATATTAATTAATTCAGGCACTTTTCTTGATCCAGGTTTTGAGAACATTCTAAAAAAAACTATAAACATCACATTTTTCTCTTTAGAATTGTTTTCTAGTATCAAGTTTCTTTGTATTTACTGTATTATCTGTTCTTAAAGTTTCACAGAAATATACCATGTGAAAACAATGTAATCCAAATGAATAATTTGCCTCAAATCTTGCAACATCTCCTTATTAAGCTTTAACTAGTTTTCAGTTATGCCATTAGTTCCCAGCATTTGCCAGTACAAGATTCACAGAATAGATTAATGTTAAATACAACCTCTCCTGTTGTATTTTATCAGATGGTAAAACTGGTATGGGAAATACCTGGCTTAGAAATGGAGTCACAAAGGCCATATCCACTGTATCACAGTTGCACTTTTTCTTCATTATAGACAAAAAGATGCAGCTATTACTATACAGTAATATATTAAGAGTGTATGACATCAAGATGGTATTGGAACTTTAGAAAGTTCCAAAAACCTGGAATTGTCCTTGTATTTCACTTTTATGGTTGACCTCATTCCTGCAGTTGGTATAAAACTTGGTCATCTTTTCAGGCCCAGCTTAATCCAGGTATTTCTGCCAGCACAGCTGTAGGAGACCAAAGGTCCAGCTCCCAGTATGCAGCTGGATCCAAGCAGGACACCCAGATAAACCAGTTGTGTTCATGTGGACTGTGTGAAGGGCTCAGCCCTGGGCAAGTCCACGCTGACTGCTCTCACCTGCAGCCAAAGAGGGTGTTACAACAGAGCTCCACTCTCTCAGCTGTGCTGAATATGCAGCTGCTCATTTTTATTCACTGGTTTAGATATTTATTTTGTCCAGAGCTGGACTAAATTATTCCTCCATTGGAAAGAAGTCCCAGGCAAGCCCTGCACTTAGCACAGAGAAACCAAAACAGTGGAACTGCTCTGTAGACAACTTCATAGGAAAAATGAGTTTATAGTGAAAGAGAATCCAATTATTTGGATATATGGGGAGCTACTGATGCAAGTGTTCCTCCAAAGTGGAAAAAAACCAAGACAACCTTCATCTTCCAGTTGGCATAGATGGAGAACATGCCAGTTAGCCTCCTTAACCCATTAAAAATATTTTTTAATTGAAGCTGAGCAATTTCAATGAGGGACAGAGCTGTAGCATTAACACTATCAAGTCTTGAGCTGGACCCACACAAGCATCACCCAGAGTTTTGCTTTGACATGACTTCCTTTTAAAATATTATTGTTTTCACCATTATGGCCAATTTTATTTACCAATTCTTCTTATTTTATAGTCTGTGTAGAGAGTTCTTGTGAGGAAAATACCAAACAAGGACAAAACAAATAAAAACAAAAAACCCAAAACAAACAAACCAAAAACCCAAACAAAAACCCAAACCAAATAAGTACAAAACCAAAACAAAACCCCTCCAACCCCAAATCTCATATGTAATCACAAGCATGTGATTACACAGAATAAAGTCTTGCTCTTCATGAATTAATGAGCATCACAGCCCACTAATCCAACTCAGGAAAAGAACACAGAAATTCCTTAGATACAGTAAGAATGACTGTAAAAACTTTTAACTGCAGAAACTGACACAGAACCCAAGCAGAGACAACACCTCTGTAAGTAAACTATTAAAATTGTTTGTGTATTACCATCCAACAGGAATTTAAACCATTTTCTTTGCATGAGGGTAGTGACAGGCATTTACCACAGCTTGACTACCACCAGAAAAACCCTAACTGATAAAACTCTTAACAAATCAGGAGAGCAAGCAGGCAGTTCAGCCTGAATTAGCTACAGCAGCACAAACACTCCAAAACCCACTGCGGTTTGCAAAATGACAGTGGGGAGAGGCAGCGAGAGGAGAGTCCACTGGGCCGCACATCAACTTTCCTAGCAAAGCGTTACTACCAAGACCATGAAGTCCATATAAACACCCATTTTACAGACAGGTAAATAATGGCCTGAGAGCCAGCAGCAGAGCCTGAAAGTCCTGAAGCCAGCACAGGACCACACTGACAAGATTATCCATCATGTGGATTTGGCCTTGAATTGACCTGAAACTCCAGCTACCTCCCCACTTAGAAAGTGTGAGTAAGATGGTAAAAGCTTCCAGTATTTTAATTTCTAATTCACATCGTGGTGAAGTGATTCTGCTGTGTCTTACTACACAGTGTAACCCACTGAGAGTTTACCTGTGAATGGTAATTTAGTATTTCGAAATAACCACATGGCATACAGCAGTGGTTTGTAACAAAATTCTTCTTTTTTTAGCTAGGTTATTTGGCTTTCTCCTTGAATATATCTTTTTTTTCTTTCCTAATTAGCTGTGCTTTTCCCTTCAAGATGAAAGATACATGGTAGTTAAACTGTGTTTATTATTACAGAAAAATCAGAGCTATTCAAAAGAGTTATCTGAACATGGGCTTGACAGAACTAGACACTAAGTGCTCTCCTCCCTTCAGCCCTCCTGCTTTTGCTTCTACCAAGCTCACAAAAAGTGATGCAAAACATATCCCCGAGATATCTGTCAGGCTCTCAGTTAACAATGTTTTAGCTACAAACTGGTCTCTCTTCAGACAGATGCAGACTCTTGATAAAGTAACTAATTTTAGTCTAAATCATGGCTTTAAAACATCATCTATTTTATTCACTGCATTCAGGTTTTTAGACTGGAGGCTGGACATTTTCCCTTACTGCTTCAATCCAAGTTCTCATCCCTTCACCTCAAGTTCCTCAAGTGCTTTCAGTTAACGAGGTATTTTGTGATCAAAAGTTGTAAGAACAAAACAAAAAAAGGAAAAAAAGTAAGAGAGATCAACTTTTAACTTTTATTTTTCTGTAAGAATAAAGAACAAACAGACCCACTACGCAGTCAAGAAAAACACAACAACAGCTAGGACAGACAGCCTGCAGCAATGTCAATTCAGCATCCAGTAGATTCAATAGGGTACAAGGAAAGAAGTCCTTTCTGAAGGACCAAGCACCAAATATTCACATCCCCAGCTAAATCATTCCCTTCTTTAGTTTAGCTAGTGGAGGCTGCAGCCTTTATATTTGATGTGGATAACTTCAAGTCTGCTGTTCCTTGGAGCATATCTTCTTCCAATGGAGCCAAGCAGGGCCCAAACAGAAGGAGGGAGGCCTCTAGTAACTCCCTTTCTAACATAAGAGTCCATTTACTGTTCCCATTTTTGAGCAAAAACAGGAGCCTTGGCCTCAAATTCTTTTGCTTCTTGAAATGCGTAAGTTTCCATGAAGTGACATCACTCTAGTTTTGGTTTAGATTTGATAGACAAAGAATTCATTCTGGTAAACAAAATGGGTAATCTTTTTCAGGTAACACTTTCAGGATCATTACAAATCGAGTCAAAAAGGTGTTAAATAAGTTGCCTGGTAAAACCTTCTTCTGCTGTAAATTTAATCAGTCCTGCTGATACAGTATCCTCAATTCTGTGCTTGAAGTTCAGGCTCTATTTTAGTGTAGTGAGTTACAATATTTGTTGTAACATTTCTCCTCAAAACACTCAAGGAGCGTTCATTCACACCAAACTAAACAGAAGCTGCACAGCATCTCTCCTAACACACACACACAGTTTGGTATGCATTGGATATCTTTAAGGAATGACTGATGGATCACCTTGAATCACCAGTTCTTCAGTGCCAGCAGAGCCATTTTGAATGCCTTGGTATACTAAAATACCCCAAGGTTTGAAAAGGCTACATTTCTGTGCAAGTCCCAGTACGATCAGACTTCAACAGGAAGAAATGACAGATTATGCACACAATGAAACTCTTCTTTGTCAGTGCACTTGCTCTGAGATCTCAGATCCAACCCCCAGGCTGGTATGAACAGGCATAGCTTCAATTGAAGCTGTGGCTCCACATCAAAGAACCCCGAAGTGTTCGTCACCTATGTAAACTGTGTTTAAAAAAATATATATGCTGGCATGCATTCACTTGATTTCATGTTCCAAATTATTTCAGAACTTAATTTTCATAGAGATTTTTATTCTAAGCTAAATAGCAGAGATCTCCGTAGAGGAAAACCTTAATAGCCTTCATATCCAATGGTAATTTGGAAACCTGTATCTCGCCTGAATTTCCAGTCATTAGTTAAAGTACAAAGGCTCACCTTCTCTCCTGGGCCATTTTTGTAGTGCCTAATGTGATAAAACCCCCACGTGCCTCCTATTTCAGAGTAGTACTCCACAGAAAACTCAGATTTTCCCACATGCTCTTCTGCCTGCTCTAATACAAAGGAGATTTCTCAAGGGAGGCTCAAAATGCTCAAATTTTCTCGGATTCAAAAGAGAAAGGGCTGTCACAACATGAAAAGATGATTAAGGTCCAAGTTCTTTCCATGCATTACCTAGGTGGTTTTTCTGAGGCATGTAAACACCTGCCCATATAACTGTGTACGTTAAGATAAAAGGAGTAGTTTGAGCTGATGACTTGTAATCTGGAACATTCCTTCCTTTTGGACATCAGCTTGCTAGGAACGGGTACGGGTTACTGCGCCTTCCTGTAAGGCTCTTGCAAGATTTGTTTTTGTTTTGAAGCTGTTTGTTTTTTAAGGAACACATCTTGTAATCGGATTGGTATTTGCATCTCCTTGGAAGAGCAGTATCATCAGGAAAAGCTTGATGCTCTTGTATGCCACCGCTGATCCATGCAGGACTTCTCTCCTGGGTTTACTTAGCAATGCACACTCTATCACAACACCAAGCTCTTCAGGAATAAAGTGAGTTAATACTGCTAAATTCTCTTCTGCAGTACAAAAAAAAAAAAAACAAAACAAACCAAAACAAAGAAACCCACCCCCAAAAAATAATCAAAAATCAGCAGCTTCTGTCATTCAATGTTCCCTTTAATATGAAAGATCTTAGGCAAGCCTACTTGAAATCCAGCACTCTGACATAAATTGGTGCAATATTACCATTGAACAACATGAACACACTCAAGAATTCAATCCACTTTGTTACACAGGCTCAGCAAGAGTCCTCGAGGCTTCCAGGCTGGAAGCACACCAAAGGGAATGTGTGCAATCTTAAGAACCTCAGAAGAGTTTGGGCTTACACTGCAACGCTGCTGACATTTGCCAGTGTTATTAATATTTATTGACTAAATTTTTTTTCCACTTCACCATCAGCAATCAGAGCCTTAGAACCAGCCTTGTAAACTCCAAGCATTATAGTTCAAGGATAGGGGGGAACAAAGGTCTCTGGTTGCTTTGACAAGGTGAGTAAATGCATGTGTGACACTGCTGACTGAGGTGTTAGCCATGACAGCAGGATGGTCCTCTCTGGCCTCTCTTCTGGTGGCACCAGAAAGACAGCATGTAAATATGCTTCTCGCCTCCTCAAGGCTTACAAAGGACATGGGATCCTAGCCTAACCTAAATAAGCCCTTGATGGGTATTTCTGATAAGACTGAAAGCAACTAGAAGATGGGGATGGCAATTAAATGAGAGAATAAAATGGATTATCCACTTCACACCTCCACCTTTAAACTAATAGCTGACTTAACTGCCAGATTTAAGGTGTTGATAAAAGTTCGCAGCTACATTTGTTCCCCCCCACCTCCAAAAGTGGTCCAGGATGTGCCTCCAGAGACACCAGAAAGGAAAAGCATTTCTACAGAAGGCAGAGTTGCTAAAAAACCTTGAAAGTACTTGAAATAAAAACCTCTTATTATCGCATGGCCCTGCTACAGACCACCTGACAACCTGGACCATCTGATCACAGCTGCAGTAGCACTCTTGGCTTAGTGTGGACTGGTTGCTGGTATTTCAGGCATCCCAACCAAGAGACCCAGACTGCAGCCTGGAGACACTGTGTTTTAAAGGGCAAAGCAAGCATGACTGTAAACAAAAACCAGAAAACGTCCCGCTGCTTCCATCAGCATACTGCCAAATTATCAGACCTTCACTTGACAAAAGGAAACCAAAGCACCAACAGAGCAAAATTATGGAAAATTTCTGCAGTAAGGAAATCCTCCACAGCTATTCTTGCCTGAGTTTCAGTGCTTTGATGCTAGGAAGGAAGGGCAGAGCACTATGCTGTTCCCCTTCATCTTTAGTGGGCAATGGGAAGCCATTTCTGAGCACTTTTATTGCAGGAATTCACAAAACTGTTTCGTGTTTGAGGAAGTGCAAAGAACAGACAACACAAGCACTGCCATCAGGTAAGCCCTATGGCAAGGCAAACAATCCAGAAAGCAGTAAAAGCACTGTTTTGAAAGCCAGAAACCACTCAGCCTCCCCCATACCTGTGGGGAGACTCTAAAGGAGATTTACTGAAAGATTTCTCCTCTTCTTACAACTCGGAGAGAGACACAGTTAGAGTATATACAAAAGGGTTTTGTATTCACTTTCAACTCCAGTAATGGTGGCTCAGTTCCACCAGCGCTGAAAGAAATTACCAGACAAAAGCAATGGCACATACAATCCTAAAGACCTCACACAGGTTTAAGAAAAATCAGCAGTAGCCACTGCCCCTCAGAGCCAGCAGCACAAAATACAGGCTCCTCAAACAGATTCTGGAGCTGGACTTTAGTGGCAAAGCTCCAGCAGAAAAAAGCCAGTCTTTCAGATCATCCCCCTTAAGACAGTAAAAATTAAGTTTCAAGGTCCAACTCTGAGAAACTGAAAAGCTGAAGTTCTTCTGCAAGTCACTCAATCCTGTTTTATACCATCTTAAAGACTCAGAATGAGCACTCCAGAAATCATTTCTCATTTTTATTTAGACTCATGCCATTAAAGATGCCTATTTTATGCTATAATGACTTAAAACACACTAGAATAAATGAATCTTGGATTATCTACCAGCTGTAAGCCACTACCAAACTAACCAGTAACCCTAAATGGCTCATTTACTTAAAAAAGGTCCAAGAATTCCTCTGCTAATAGTGAAGTGTCACACCACAGACCTCAGAAAAAAAACTTTTCATTGCATCAGCCATCCGCATGGGAGTTTGTTAAAAGAATATTGAGGGAAATCTCATACTTCTCAGCAAAAGCCCTAGGTTTGGCTCAAATTTGAGTCGATAAGCAACCAAAGCTGCCAGCAACACTGTTTCACCCACTCCGTGCACTGAAACAGCTCCTTGTAGCACCTGGGGGAAAATCCAGGAGCACATCAAAGTGATACAACTACTAAGGAATGGCTAAAACCCAAATAACTCAGTATCTAATCATGGTGCTGATACTTGATTTCTTAGGGAATCTTGACCCCTGTAAACATATGAGAAGCCTGAAACTGCATCAAAGAATGGATTCAACAGAACAGTATAAAAATCCACACCTCCAGATAGCAATGACTAAATCTCACTTGTGTAAGACTGAGACACAAACTTGGTCAAATTCCATAAATTCTGCATCTCACAGCAAGAAATGAAATAAACAACAAGCTTCACCTTAACTATCAAGAGGTAAACACTATCCAAATACAAGCACAGAGAGAGGCAAGGAATAAAAGGATCTTAAACTCATGCCAAAATTGAGGTGTACTTTCTATACAAGCAGCCAAAGTTTTATCATCAGAGATGATAAGGAGCAGGACCCAAAGGCCTTCCCCCTTCAAGGTATTCTGAATATGGACACCATCAAACGTAAACCCTTTTAAAACAACTCAGGTTCTTGAGAAATGCTTGAGATTTCCAATAAGTTCTCTGCTGAGCTCATATCCTTCCTTTTTCCTTAGCCATCTTCTCTCAACTGCACATCCACAGCCCTCAGGATGAACATACCACAGACACAGCTTTATGTTTTCCATTAAAATCCCTACAACAGGACTAATCTGAATATTCCTTGCCGCTTTATAAGAAACATTCCCAACTTTGAACTCGGTCTGCAGGAAACAGAAAACAACAAATTCTCTTTCTTAAGCCCTGCCTTTAGGAAGGAAGGATAAGCTTTGCATACTGATTCTTACATTCTGAAGAAAGCAGATTACATCCAGGATAAGGAAATTGAAAAAAAAAAAAAAAAAAAGAAAGAAAGAAAGAAAAAGAAGAAAAAGTACTCGAGTGGGGCAGAATGGTAAGTAAAAAATAATAAATGCTCAAGGGTAAAAGNTCTTTACAAACAGCAGAACAAATGGTATTTGATGCCTCTTTGCAGTTATGTAATATGAAGGGCAGATTTTACAACATTAACCTGGTTAAAGAAAAAAAAAAGAAAAAAAAAAAAAAAAAAAAAGGAAGAGAGAACAACTTAAATCTCAAAACCCCTTTTTTAGACCTGACACTAAATTAGGGCAGCAGAGCAAAGCAGAGAACAATCATTTCAGTTGCAACATTTTCTCCCAGGCTTCTCAAGAACCATCAGTGGAGGCACCGAAGGTGGTTCGGGAATCGGCGCCACCCCAGGTGCCCCCATGTAGGGGTTTCACTAGGAGCTGCTTCTCCCCATCCCATCCCATCCCATCCCATCCCTTCCCTTCCCTTCCCTGCTCCCGAAGGCGCCGGAGCCGGTGCTGTCCCGGCGCTCCCGATCCCTCCCAGCTCAGCAGCACAAAGCTCTCACCATCCATTTTACGAGCCGGCCAAGGCTCCTTTCCCGACACAACTTACCCACCACGGCGCTTAACCTGCTCAGATGACCCTCGGATACGAGAGCAGGCAAAACCCACCCCGAATAATAATTAAAAAATANNNAGGCAAAACCCCCCCCAAAAAAAAATAAAAAAAAAAAAAAAAAACAAAACGAGGAGAGGTATCGATATCCGCACAAACAAGCCTTCCGCAGA
Source organism: Scytalopus superciliaris (assembly GCA_013400415.1). NCBI lineage: Eukaryota > Metazoa > Chordata > Aves > Passeriformes > Rhinocryptidae > Scytalopus > Scytalopus superciliaris. Next base: position 161,397 of record VXBX01000109.1, on the reverse strand, counting down.
TGGCCATCGCGCCGATTAATCCCCCCACAAAGCAGCACCGCCGGGACCTGCTCACCCGAGCCCCCCGGCTCCTTAAACTTCACCGCCTAACAAAGGCTTTTAGGGCTTTTATTCAGCCTAACCCCCCTCCCCGCTCCCCAATTTGCGCTAACAATCCTCGGTGAATTATTCATCCTCCTCAACTCACACCGTACACTCGCCACCCCCCTC
>VXBX01000109.1:148250-160566 GCA_013400415.1 Scytalopus superciliaris | reverse complement strand
GGAGCCTCTTGGCCTTCCCAGAGCTTCCCGGAGCCTCCAGGAGCTCCCGGCTCCAGCTCCGGCTCGGTCTCACTCGGGATCCCTCACCAATCGCACCCCCGTGGGCACAGCGCTATGAGTGGTTCCCACCGCCCCCCCTACACACCACCCCACCCCTCCTTTTCTTTTTTCTTTTCTTTTTTCCCCTCACATAACTTTGTTCGATGCCCGGCTCGGCTCCGTCTCCTAAAAGGTTTCATGGCGCAAGAAAACAGGGCATTTAGAATGGTAGAACGGCGAAATTTGGAAGAGACCTTTAACCACCTGCCCAGCACCGCCACTGTAACCCCTAAGCCACATCACCCAGCGCCAGGTCCAGACAATCCTTAAACTCCTCCAGGGATGGTGAGTCCACCACCTCCCTGGGCAACCTATTCCGATGCCTGGCCACCCGAACAGAGAAAATTTTTCCTAATATTTAATCTGAATCTTCCCTGTCTTGTTTTAAGGCTGTTTCCTCTAGTCCTCTCACTGCAGGCATGGCAGAAGAGACAGGCCCCCACCCCACTACAGCCTCCTTTAAGGTAGTTGTGAAGAGCAATGAGATCCCACCCTGAGCCTCCTTTTTTGCCAACTAAACAAACTCAGCTCCCTCAGCCGCTCCTCATAAGACATGTTTTCTAGACCATTTCCAGTTAAAGAGTTCAGAACCTCACATTAATTAAAGGGAACAGGCAGCCCCATGGCCCGGCAGCCCAGAAGGAGAACACGGGGGTAATTAAGGACATTTCAAGCAAGTTTTACAGCTTCCCAAACCCCNCCGGTGCCTCCCGGCCCTTCCCGGCTGCTCTGGGAGCCTCTTGGCCTTCCCAGAGCTTCCCGGAGCCTCCAGGAGCTCCCGGCTCCAGCTCCGGCTCGGTCTCACTCGGGATCCCTCACCAATCGCACCCCCGTGGGCACAGCGCTATGAGTTGTTCCCACCGCCCCCCCTACACACCCCCCCACCCCCCCCTCTTTTTTTTTTTTCTTTTCTTTTTTTCCCCCCCATCACTTTTTTTNGTCTTGTTTTAAGGCTGTTTCCTCTAGTCCTCTCACTGCAGGCATGGCAGAAGAGACAGGCCCCCACCCCACTACAGCCTCCTTTAAGGTAGTTGTGAAGAGCAATGAGATCCCACCCTGAGCCTCCTTTTTTGAAGACTAAACAAACTCAGCTCCCTCAGCCGCTCCTCATAAGACATGTTTTCTAGACCATTTCCAGTTAAAGAGTTCAGAACCTCACATTAATTAAAGGGAACAGGCAGCCCCATGGCCCGGCAGCCCAGAAGGAGAACACGGGGGTAATTAAGGACATTTCAAGCAAGTTTTACAGCTTCCCAAACCCCAACCAACACCCAATGGCAGAGCTGGGAGGCTCGACCAGGGCTGTACCAAGGCACTGTGACCCCGCTGCCTTCCCTGCTGCCCATCCAGGCTGCCCCCAATTTCCCTCTCCCTGCTCCCCCCTGGCAAAGGAATCCTCAGGAGCTTCTTACGCAAGCCCTGGGGTCTCCTGCAAACCTTGGCTCGAGCCCTGCAGGCTCGGCAGGAGTACAAGGGACAGGGTCTTAATGGGACACCTGGCACTGACAGCCACAAAAGCAAGTAGCCCCTCGGATTGGGACCTTAAGTGATCCTCTGGAGCTGAACCTTACAAGACTACTCAGTCTGCAGCTCAGAGGTAATGATACCTTTAAAAAAAAAGCAGCTTTGACAGGCGTAAGTGACATTCTTGTGCTTCTGTGTGCACGTGTGGTGATGTAAGAAACACCTGCGGGGCAGAGTGATGGTGTTTCAGTACTACACCTCCCTAACACTTCTGCTGTGGGTTCCCGACTTCCAGGTAACAAGTAGTCATTTTTGCATGGGTGTTTGTGTTTGGGGGTTTTATTTATTTATTTGTGGCGCAAAAGTGGTGACTGTGACATTTGGTAGCAATCATAAGGAGTTTCTCTACGAAATGGATTGCTTCTGCCCGCAGCAGTCAGACATACAGAAGAGGCACAGGTGCTATAGACTCCTTTTATTCCTTTAAGGGTTTTCATCCAAACACTGACAAAGCCCATCTTTATTTTGCATATGAGCTGTGACAACACAATAGCCCATGGCAGTGTGCCTGTGAACTACTGATATTTCTGTTGTTCTGTGCTCACTGGAGCCTCGAGAAGAGAAATAATCAAAGCAAGACTCAACCTTGAGTGTCTTGCATAAGAAGCCCTACCCAAGGGCTCATGGAGAACTTTATCTTTCAAAATGAGGTTTAGGCAGCTTAAACATGGAAAGAAATTCAATTGTGCACAGCAGCCATGCAGTATTTTAATCCAGTCACAGAGCCACCATAACAACCTCTAAGGAATTTCCACAGTGAAATGGGGAGATCTGGCAGGTGCAGAAATGACAAACCCAGGTCTGTACCATCTTCCCCGTCAGAGCCCCTGGAAACACACTGGGGGAGTTTCGATAGTGAAGTGGTGCTACCAGAGGTACTTCCTGTGCCTTAGAGGAGGCTGGTGCAACTCAGAGCTGCTGTTACAGCTTCTCTGATCTGAGTGTGGGGTTGAAGAGGTTACTGGTGAGCCCGGCACGCTTGAAAGTGAAAGCCTCTTCTGCACTTTGACTGCAATCTCAGTGGCGTTCAAAGACCAAGTGGCACTGGTTTGGTCTGGACCAGGGACTGCCCAGCTGTAACCTACAGAACCTGCCTTATCCTACCCAGTAAACTCATATTTTCAGTCCTGTCACTCTTTGATGATTTTGGTGCCCTTAAGATCCACTTGTGTACCTTTATTACCATTATCCGAATTCACATAATGTGCAATATGTTGAAAGGGTTCCTCACTGAGTATTCTCACTCTAGGTTCTGAACACTTTAAATCACTCAGAGGCTCAAGATGCATTAGTGATCCACGAGTAAAAAGCACTGCAGAAAAATCTCAGTCTACACATTACTAACACTGCTCAAATGATTGTTCAAAGATATCAGAATTCCCAGCATGAATTGGCTGGGGAGCTGTGAGTAAGTGTTGTGGTCTCCTTATGAGACACATTTCTTTCATGCCAAACATGCTTACCCTGAGCTCATAATAAAGAATAATGCTTCAAACCCAGCTGTGTTTCAAAAGGGTGTTAGTGGAAACTTGTTCTGCAATTAAGCATTTCATACTATAGCAGCTCTTGAGAGATGGTAAGCAAATGCTATCCCACACACACATCCTCCCCTTTATTAAACTTTTGCGTCACTCCACTAAAATTCTGAATATACATTTTCTTTCCCGCTTTCCCAGTGGCTGATAACAGAAACTTATTACAGTATATGATGCCTTAGTCACTTTCTTTGACCTTTATTGCTTCACTGTACTCCAGCTTACGTTAGAGGACTTCCTGAATACAATAGTGTTTGCATATGACTAATTAGGGCAAATGCACAAAGCTGATGAGTCAGCAAACGGCTCGGTGGGGTCAGCGGCAGGGGCAGGGATTCGGTGGCAGAGCAGGTCGGCGGGAAGGTGTGAGATGTGCTTCTGCCTGTGGCTTCAGATCTGTTTGCTGATGGGTCAGATGTCACCGTGATGGGCTCTGTATGTGTTAACTCTCAGGAACCAAGTGCATCTCCATCAATAACAACTGGCAAAAATTCTGACTTCAGTGGGAAGAAGTCAGGGGTTCGATGGTCTCAGGCATCTTCCCTCCAGAGGGTGTTAAAGAGAAGCAAAGACTCCTTCCATTTACCCTGCTGGAGCTGGCAGCTCACATCACATGGGATGTCACTGACAGCCTGCCCACAGCACTGGCTTTCCTGGGCTTTTTCTTCATAGTACAGCCCCTTACATGGAGAGAATTAACTCTCATTGGTTCAATAATTAAGCTATAATGAAAGGTACATTCTAGTCTATCAATATTTGACCGCAAAACCTTTGTTACAGCACTGCTGTGGAGCGTTGACTTGACAGAGAAGTGCCACGAGGTCTCTAGTGCTGTGCAGACCTGGGGTTCTGTGGCACAGGCTGTAATGATCTGATGGTTGTTACTGCAACTTACTGGGCTTAACCGTGCAAGAGGCTGAGATCTCTGTGGTTAACTCTTTTTACAGTAGAAAAATGAATTGAAATTTGAATTGAATTCAAACCAAACCATTGGCAGTGGAAGCCCTAATGCTGCTGCTTCTCAAATGCGAAATATTGTCTGAAACAAGAATACGTGATGGGAGACACAGTCTCTCTTTGGCAGCTGTTGTTTCCTCTGGTCTTTTCTATCCTCAGCACTTCTATCCTTCTTGTGCCACGATTTTATTTATTTTCCTTTCCACATTTGCACAATTCACATTTTTAAAACTATGACCACCTCTTAAAACTTGCTTGGGTCAGTGCACATTTAGGCATTTGGAAATACTTTCTGGACTGTGATTTCTACACAGAGACATACCCCAATGTGGCAACAAATCCCGCAGTATAAGAAAAGCACTATGTCAAATTCAGTGCAATTAGATTTTGGGAAGGATTTTTTACCCATGAAAGGAATTTAACAGATGAAATCGTAAGGCACACAGTCACTCAGCAGGCTACAGTTTCACCAGTCAACTGCATCCTTCCTATCCCAGGTCAATCCTGAGCAGATATTGCCAGTTGTACGGCAGTTTTCCTGATGTGGACAAAAAGCAGGATGGAATTTTAAAATTGTCCTTACAGAAAAGATGAGTTTGTGGTCAAAGTGCTGAACAAAAGCTCTGAACAAAGCGAGGTTTGATTCCAGGCTTCCTGTAGGATGCTACACAACTCACTCAGAGAAAGGCTTTTGGATTTCAGTGCTGCAATCCTGTGCCAAAGGGCTTTAGCAGAGGAGTTCACTGTGTGCCAGGCATAAAGTCCAGCTCCTTGTGCAGTGCACCAGAAGATCTGGGACCTGGCACTAAAGTGGCTGAGGGAGCAACTGGGACAACCACAAAGTAAACACTGGAAAAAATAAGGAGGAGTGCTGCTTGATCTCATGACCTTGCCAAAGCCAGGTCCAGGTTTTGGCTTTCAACATGTTTCTGTGCTCAGGATCCTCAGGTGGTAACTCCACCCTGCAGACAGGCAAAACAATGGGGCTTGGAAAGAGTAGTCAAAGTCTGGGGGCTAAAGTACTCTCTTGTTCAGCCTCTGTCCTGTCGAGCTCAGACCAAGGTTTGGCAACCACTTGAGCAAAGCTTCCCTTTTTCTCTCCTCTGGGAGTTGTTTTGCTTTAGCCCCTTAATTACTGTTTCCAGAGAGACACTTGGGGACACAAGGGAACTGCACTTAAATCTTCTCACCAAACCAGGAAAAAGAGATTTGGGCAGAAGTTTCCCCCCCTCAGAGTGCCTAAACAGCAGGTTTGGTGTTCCTCAGCTTGGTCCTGAATATTCTTGAGTATACCAAGCACTGTTTTCATGGCCATCAGTCTTGACTGTATGAGATGGAGACACAAACACTTCCTTTCCTCCCTCTGTCTCTGCTCACACAGCCTGAGCACTCTGACTTTCTCATGAGGCCACAAGAAGTGACCACAGCACAGCACAGCCTGCCATCACACACACCAGCAAGCAGCGCATGGGCTGGTTCTCCTTGTGAGCAACACAGTGGTTTTAACCTACACCTCTGGAGCCAGCAAGACACTCCCAATATGCCAATCAGCCCATAACACCTCAGACCTACCGGGCTAGTTTTACTTTCTTCTTCGCACAGCTTCTCTTTTGAAGGTACTATAAACACAAGTGAAACGCTTTGAGGACACGTTAGGGAAACCAGAGGAGCCGTCAGCAGGAGCAGCGTGAATGGTGCGACAGCCTTTGCATAAGTTATAACCCAGAGCAGAGGGAAAAATCGTTTCTCAGAAGGAGACATGGTTTCAATTTCATGCAGATTTCTGACTCCTACAGCTAGTTATGATCTGCAGGAACGTTCTGAATGAGGTTTCTTTTTCCTTCTTTTGATCCTTTTCATCCCTCCCACCAATCCTTTTGTTATTTTAAAGCCCGGACCACAAGTTTCTCACACAGAACAAGAAAGAGCCCAAAATAAACTGAAAGATGAAATTAAATGGGCTACGCTTATAATGAAAATGTAAAGGTGACCAAATGCTTTTACCTGATCCAACATTGTGAAGTTTCAAGTTCTGATTGGCTTTTATTCCTGTTTTGACATTAAAATACACTTTCTTTCCAATGATACAGTTTCTGAAGTGTTTCTTACTTAACATTTCCCTAACTTGGATCTAGCTAAAAGACAAAGGGCTTGAGGTTTCTTTTGTTTGTTTGTTTGTTTTCCCAGCAACACATTAGAAAATGCAGTGCAAGCTTTAATGACTATGTCTGTTTTAACATGCCTTTTGGAGGACTATAGGCATTTATGGGGGAACGAGGTAATTAGCATATTACTTAGGCATGCAAAGACAAGTTGGAAGCAGCTGTCTTTCTTCTCTTGATATGGCAACAAAATCATTAAAACAATGGCTTGTTATACCTATTTCTTTTTTTTTACCTCTCTGTGTTCACAGATCACTCAAGTTGTTTACTAAAGTCAAAGCTTTAAGAGCTCACCAAATTTCTAGGACCAGTAATTTCTCTCTCAAACCCAGTTCCCTCTTGCTTTTTTGAAATAGAAAAATGAAAATCACTATCTCAATCCCTTAAAGGAAATGTTGGTATTCAAATAAACTCAAGAGCTCCCATGTTCTCATTTCAGCTTCTCTAACTGATTTTTATAGTATTTCCATTTTTCCTTCTGACTCAGATTTTCCACCTATTAATCTAGAACCACAGCCTTCACAGATATGGTGAGATATGGGTTTAGATGATCCAGCCCGCTGTGAGAGGCATCAGGTACCCCTGAAGAGTCTGAGATCCACAGACAAATGAAGGAAGAATCAGGTTGCATTGCTCCTGCCTTGCAGAAAGCCAGGTGGGTAGGTGAGGGGGGGATGCCTAATCCAGTGTTTCTAAATTGCAGGGTCAAGGAACCAATCATTGCTCTAGGCACAAATAAGCACTTTGTTAACTTGATAACAACAGAGCTGAGACACAGATTACAGTTCCTTTAATTTTCTTCCAGTTAATTAAATGATCAATTGCAGTGTTGGCTTTCAGCCACGGCAGTGCCAGCTGAAATGAGCTCTCCGGTTTATGAGCGGCTAATCAATAGACATCATTTGCAGCAGCAATATGGGTTTTCATTTTAAAGCCAAGCAGCAAAGGGCAGAGGCAAAATACTGCTGTTATTTACAGCAAATTGGGATCTTCTCCTGCCCCCTCAAAAAAACCCAGTGAGGGGAAGAATGGCACAAGTAGTTGCTTGGGTTGTGTTTTCACTTCTCTGCTTACCATAGACTTCCTACATGACCACAGACAAAACACTTAGGTCCAGATACACAAAGGTATTCAGGCAACTGAGATAAAAATCAGTTGGACCTAGATACATAAATAGTCTGTGGATCTGCTCCTTTGGAAGGGAGACCGAGTTCTCCACCTAGAAAAGGTGTAATAGGCACTTTCCAGCAGAACTACAACAACTGCTGATGAGCAAAGCCCAAGTAAGAGCTGAGGAATGGCAGCGACTGAACAGCTCCGGGTATTTGACCACAAAGCAGCATCTGAGCATTCTGCCTGGTGTCTTCTCCTTGGTGCTACCCACCTCAGCCAGCAGCAACAGAGACCAGCATCCTCTCTGATCGCTTTCCAGCTGTTTCATGATTCAAACCCTGCATTCCTGGCATGCAGGAAGAGTGAAATGCAGGGCAGTGACCACCAAGCACTTTGGCACATGGGAAAATAAGAAAAAAGTCAAATAATGGAAGCATAGAATGGGCTGGGGGGCATTCTTATATTGTTAATGAAGAATTTGGCAAGGTTCTGGCAGGAATTAGTAAGTCCAGCATTTTGGAGCCCAGGAAAACCCTGAGTTTGTATGTAAAAAGATGTCAACACAGGATGGAAGGAGTTTGCCAAGGAACTGAGTAAGCAAAATTCAGAACCATAATGACAAAGTTGGTGCATCAAACCTCACTTTGCTATCTGAGATCACATGTTAAGTAATGAAACTGTTCATCAGTAAGAAGCAACTCATGAGCGTGGGAAACAAAGATCTCATAAGAACTTGATCTAGATAAGAATGACCACAGACCTCACCATTTTCAGAACCAAATGAAAATTTGTTTATGCTGGCATCTTTTGCTCATGGCAAGCCTTTAGTACATATAGGTGTTCAGTCTCAGAGTGGAGGAAAAAGGTAGTTCATGGATGTAATTTTCTTTTTTAGTCGGTTGAGAAGCCCTCGGTTCATGAAAAAAACATGTCATCAAAAAACCGGACAGCAACGTCAGAAACCGGTTAAATTTCATCACCATTTCATGACTTTATTTTAAAAAATGCAAGAGGATTGTAGCAATAGCATCTCTACTACTCATTTATTTTACTAGAACTGTTACGCAAAACAGAGAGGACGGCACTGCCCACAATCTCCCCCAGGTAAAAGCAAGCATAGGCCTGAGTACAGCAGCTCGTGGATTATTGATGGGACCAGCAGCTGAACAACTTCTCCCAAAGCAGCAGAAAAGAAATCTAATTGCAGGAGTAGAGCATGGGTTATTTTATTTTTTTTTTTGAGAAGGAAGAATCCATTCTGGTGTAACAGCAACGTTTTTGAAGGGTTTTAAGTTTATATGAGCTTGAAGATAAAGAAACAAAAATCAATCCCTCAGGTATCAAGATCCATAGGAGACATAACTGAGGTGAACTGGGCTAGGAATTCACAAGCCAAAGGGTCTCAGTAGCTGTTATAGACACGTGTGTCACTAGAACTGAGACAGGCAGGCTGCTCCAACACTGTGGCTTCTCAGTGGAAAATCAGAGACATAGAAACACTGTCACATAATAAAACTGCATAGAAAACACCCTAATCTCCCTCAAAATAGAGACTGGAAGGTTTGTCTCTGCCCAAGGTAAACTCATTGTCAGCCCATTGACTTCTTAAGGATCATGTAGACAACCAGTCAGCCTCTCAGGGATACATCCCAAGTTTCCAAATTCACAGATTTGTGTGGTAACCACTAATCTTCCTAGCAGGGACTTTTTATAGACAAAAAGTCCCTCACATGTTTTTACCCCATCAGGAAAAGACAAACAGCTTGCATCACAACTTTTATTATTTTTCCCTGCGAAGCAAACTCATCTTAAAAAAAGTAGGTTGAAAGTGACTTAAATGAGCTGAAAGCTACCCAGGAGCACTGTTTATTTTGCAAAACATAGTTATATCCAGCAGCCCTCATTAGTTTGAAAAGTTTCCACATGACCTCAGTGTTTCTGTAGCATCCTGCAGCATCGACTGCATATGGTGGTAAAGAAATTGCTACTGCAGCCCTGTGGAGAGGGTAATGAAGTTCTGTCTGTCATGTCTGAGACAGCACACCCAGATTATTTTTAAAAATAAATTATAAAACGGCACATCTCAGTGCAGGTACTTAAATGGTTTGTATGGTTGCTCCCCTGAAAAATGCTGCTCAGCAGAGGCAGCTGCTGGTGTCGGGGCTATGGCCAGAGTCAGACACAGCTACGCTTCCTGAGGTTGCATGTGGCCAGGTTCAAAGTGCTGGGTGTCAGTGAAATCAAGCCAAGCTCTTGCAGGCTTTTAGGAGTGGTATAAGGAAAATATAATTTCCTGGAGTTAGCCAACACATCAGACCAGAGAAAGTCCATTGTCTCATTGATTAGTATCTCTGCTTCTGTTGGCCCTCTCTAATCTCTCCTGTCTGAGCAACTCCTCCCAAAGGCCTAATTGCTAAATAGCAATTAAAGCATAACTGCATTAGCAGCTCCATATCATAAACTCACTCACAAGCCACATGGTGCTGCCAATCCTGGCCATGGCAGTGGGGCTCTGCCTCACCTCTGGCTGCTTTCCCATGCCAGGAGTATCGATCTGTCACTCTGAAAAAACATCAGAGTTCACATCCCACTATAGCACGATTTTGACCTTTAGGAAGTGACTGCAGCTTCTGTGGGGCTTGAGGTGTTAAATGGGGCTGGGTGCAGGTCACTGGCCCTGTTCCCTGCTCTCAGGCAGCTCCTGCTCCAGAAACTGTTTCTTCTCCATTTGACCAAGCCTTTCTCCTTTCAGGTGATGGGCAGCACTCATAGTCACTCATACAAACAATGGCATCTTGCAGCTCTCTGGCCAGTGCTCACTGCAGCACCCACACAGACACTCTGTGCCTGCAGAGCCCAGTGGGGCAGGGAAACCCAGTGGTTTCCCCTTCAATATTCGGCTCATCTCCAGGAATATCAGGATCAGCCATGGAAACCTGTGTCTCCATTTAGCTCGCTGGATGTGCAGTGCTTTGGAGTGGGGGTTTTATGGAGCTGAGACAAAGGGATTTTGATGGGAAACCATTGTCTGTGGGAAGGGAACCAGGTGTGATAACCCCTGCAGATGGGGACTTTCTCGCTGCCAAGTCAAGGGGACGCACATGGGAAAGGGAGGACAGGCAGCCCGAAGGCACTGACTCCATAATCTGTCTCATACACAATCACTGCTCTCCCGAGTCACCTCTGTGATGTTTTGCTATGGCAGGTCATAAGCAGCAGTTCCCCAGGAATGAAATGGGACGCTGCTCCAAAGCATGTTGAGTTCGACTCAGTTTGCTAATGCTGCTGAGCACACAAACTTCCAGGCAAGATGTTCCCCCTTTGCTGCTCCGTTTCTTCTTCATATCAGTAGGTCTGTGTTCATTTCCCCTGTGGTGAAATGAGGAGATAAAGAGTTCTTTTAGCAGCCTGGAGACTTGTGTGAGAGCAGGGTGAGGGCCTCCTTGCTTGTTTACACACCATGCTGTTTGCAAAACAAAGAGCCAAGCCTGGGAAGAGGGAGGCTTTCCCAGGACTTCTTGCTGAGGTATCCTTGGAGATTCCTGAGCTCCTGAAGCACACAGGGAATGGGTAAAAGATTGGAGGGTGGCCGAAGAGCACAGAGATGGTGAATACATGACTCAGGCATGAAGAATGGTTTCAGCAGAGGGAGGGTAATGCACAAGCAATAAGATAGGAGCTACCAGCATGACATTTCATGTTAACCACATACTCGACTCACTTTTAGCTTTCCAAGGAGAAGACACCAGGGAGAGGAAAGAGGGATCTGCTGAGGACCCATGGCTCGGTCCATGATAAAACATTACCTTAGACATAAAAGGTGAGAAAATTCATCACAGGTCAGAGGGGCTTGGGTACACATGGGAGCTGCAGCAGGCAAGAAAAAATAAACAGGGGCAGACACGGGGTCAGTGCTGGAGAGAGGCAGGTGAGAGCCCACAGCTGTGCTGGGATACTGAACCGTCAACCCTGCACAGAGCCCAGGCCTGAGCTGGGGCTTTTCCAGGCAGGCTTTTCTTCTTTTGCCTCTCTAGCAAAGAGAATTTTCATCAGGAGGGGGATCTGGGCCCGCTCGCTGTGCAGTGCTGGTTTTGGAGCAGCGCTGCCGTCGCTGCCACGGGCGAGCCGGCAGTGCAGGTTGCTCTAATAAATGCTCTCTGCCAGCAGCCTTTTAATGGGAGCTTTGCCTCTGGAGGATGTGACGTGTAGTAACAGTCTGTCTGCAGAAACACTTGCCTGTCTGTCTGCAGAAACAGGCTGAACACGGAGTTTTCTCCTCATTCNAAAAAAAAAAAAGGTGTTTTTTTAGCTTAATAACTCGCGTGCTCTCGCGGAGCACGGACATGTCACTGTCAGACACCGGGGAGAGTTTTTCTCTCCATCACACACAGCAGGATCTGCTGCCAGGCTGCCCTATAGTAGCTGTTCTGAGTGCCTCTCTTTATCCTGGTGAAATGTGTTTTATGCTCCCCAACACTTAAATTTAACGATGTCCATCACTTAAGAAAAGTCACCGGATATTAAAAAAAGGCACTAGGATTAGAACTGTAAAAATGTACAATATTAATAGCAGCATTGATTTTTAAAAGAGTTAACATACATAGAAAATGTAGCTGACCACGTTTCATAAATATTTAAAGGATGAATGGTATTTTGTGGCAAAATACTTCTCTCTGACAGAAGTGGAGGGAACATCTAGGGCAGAGGGACTAAATGACATAAATTTGTCTTCCTGTGTATTTTGGAACATGATTTATTTGTGTCCATGGACATGACAGCTTTTTTGGTAATTTCTTCCTTTCCCAGCAAAGAAGCCTTAATCTCCTTACTGGAAATTGTACTATTTATGCAGAAAATCCTGCCTCTGAGATTGCTTGAGATCATGAGTTATGTAACCCAAACAGATGGAGCTGGAACTTTTTTTTT
>VXBX01000109.1:21876-148195 GCA_013400415.1 Scytalopus superciliaris | reverse complement strand
TTTTTTTTTGAATGTCAATTCATATTATAATCCCAACAGGCTGCAATCATTTATCAGCTCATTTGTAGCACAGAAAAAAAATAGACTGAGAATTCTAAACGGTCATTTAATATACACTTACATAGGAACACTTGTACCAATGACAAGACTTGCTAAATACCAGTAGTAATAACACTTACTAAGGACTTTCCTCATTCTTATGAACACAAGGATTCTCTGTGATACACATAACGTATGAACATGATATTATGACCATCACACTGCCAAGGCATGTCTGTGCCTGTATTTACACGTAGGATAGAGGAGTTCACCTGCAGCACTGGTAGGAAATCAGACCTGGGAGTACCAGGGAGATCAAGACGGTGAACAATTGGGAAGGGAGAGCTAGAGGAGAGCTGGAGAGAAGCAATCAGTGTGAAGAACCTGATTAATGCTGCCTTATTCAACTCTTGAGCAATACTAAGTCTCCTAATGATGAATCACCAATCCAGCTCCCAGCAATCACATGCACGCACTGTAGAAGCCAATATATCACATACAATGCCTAGTTTTAAATTTCACATTCACTTCATAGTCCTTCTGCTAACACGGTCAGGCAGCTAAAATCATAAAAGGCTCAATTATGCTTGCAGAAACTTTATCTTTTTTTTGTTACTAATGTGGCTGTTTTTATTTCACGTGAGTTTAAGCTAATGTGAATGAAGATCGTAGGACAAAGAGGATGAAAAAGAATGGGACAGAAAGTTAGCAAGCAAAGGCAATTCCAAAATAAAATGAATACAAATGAAGTATCTAGGTGTCCTTAAAACTGATGAGAGCTGGATCAGATGAATTTGGGAGGAAGAAGAGAAAAATAAATTTATATGTTGAAACCAAATCTAACTTTCTATCAAGCTGAAGTTCAACCAGGGCTTAAAAGAAAAAAAGCCACTGTGTTTAAATATCAACTTAGTCCAATCACATTAGTTTTATTCCGTTCTGTGGGAATCCACATGTGACACTTTTGCATATTTGGGTCCAAACTGTAATCTAAGGCTCAAACCACGACAAGGAGCTTTGTTAGGGGAGAGCTTTCAGTACAACCACAGAAAGCTAAAGCAGAGCTCCTGGTATGACAGAGTGCTTTCAGCAGAAGCAAGACCAAAACAGAGGCACAATGTGGCTGCCCAGGCTGGGTTTGGGGGTCTCTGCACTGAGCTTGACCCTCATGGCCCTGCCTGTGTGGTGTGTTTGGTTCTTAATGCACAACCATCACTCCATTCCAGCACGCTGCCGTATGCGAGGGGTGTAAGGTGGCTGGAATGGGCTCTGGTCCAGGGAGTGTAACAGAGACTCCAAAATCTGGTCTGTCTCCAGCAGACTGCTACCCTCTACTACCTCTCCACACATCTGTGGTAGCATTTTGTCCGCCTCTTTTGGGCTGTTGTGGTGCTTGCCCTCTGGGTTGTAATTCCCAAGGGCATGCCTCTGCGGGATGCTGTGAGCAAGAGCTCACGCCTCTGCTGTGACCTGGGTTGATGGCAACACCTAGACCAAACCTTACCTTTTGATCCCATCTTTCATTTTGCTAACACTCAAGCACTGCCTCTGGCAAAAGCTTTCAGGGGACCAAAGCAGAAAACTGAACTAGAGGGCTGATGCCAGCCAGGCACGGCACCATCAGCCCTTTTCAGGTCCCAGCACTGACAACAGATCTTCCACCGAAAGTATTTCTGAACAGGAGAGTAAAAGCCAAGTCAGCAGGAGTTAAGTGTTTAAATCCAGGTGTTGTTATGGCCTCTAAATTCCCCTGTCCACTCAAACTTTTCCTCCTCATATTCCATTTAAGCCTGCAGAGAAGACAACATATTTTAGTAAAGCATCAAGTGATGGAGATTGTTAAAAGATGATCTGACAGTAGAAGGAATTACAACATTTCAAAGATAGACCCAATATAGCCAGGGAAGTGCCATTTCTTACACACAATGCTAAGCAACACCTTGATCTCCTTTCTTCTGGACTGGGGGTTTTACCTACTTAGTACTACTAATGTGAGAAAAATTGTAATAGGTTTTCAATTCATTCTGAATCTTGGCCAGTGGTTAATTTTGTCTAATGCTTTTCTATTAGCCAAAAACTTCAAAGATTCCATTTTTCTTTTTTTCACAAGGGAAGAAATGAGCTTCTGCTTATAAATATATGTAAATGTTTACCTGAGCAGGATTGTGCTCAGGCTTATAATGCGTGAGCTTTCTTTAGAATAGCTTTTCCCTGGATGATGTAATTTACTTGACTGGGTATTTTCTACCCTTGCACAACTGTGTTAGTCAATCTAAGCAGATTAACCTAAGCACCAACCTGGCACTCGCTTTGCCAAACAGTTATTCAGTGCCCTACAGAAAAGGATTGTTATTTTTGGGAAGCAAAAAAGATCACTTCTGGGTGCCCGAGATGACTTTCAGATGGATGTTAGTCTGTTTGTGTGTAAATAGGTCTGAAAGCCCCAAGGACCGATGGGCTAGACGAGCCAGATACTGTATTAGCAGTTATGTAACAGAAGCAGCACTAAGAGGAGAAAAAATCCCGGTTTTCCCCCATTGTTACAATGACAGTCAAGAATCAGATGACTTAAAGGGCATAGAGATGATTTTAAAGGGAGCGTCCACAGCACTGGCTATGCTTCCTAAATAGTCAGCCTCACAGAGCTCTTGATAAAGAGTGGGTTTGTGGAGGACAGGAGGGGGGAAAAGAGGGAGAGGAGAAATAAGGAGGTTTATTTTTAGCAGAAGTGATTCTCATATAGAGGAAAGATGACAGACCGATGGCTTTCAGGAAACATTTTGTTTAAACTGAAAGCACAGGCTACGGGAAACAGATTCAAGTCATCTCCATAACAAGCTCCAAAATGCTTCAACATCACCCGGTCAGTCTGCCCTTAAGGGCAAGATAATTATGGCTGCGCTGTCTGAATGAGGGATTTTTTGGTTCACCGATCAAAAGTTTATTTAGAATCAATCTGAAATAAAAATTTAGTTCCCTGGTTTGTTAGGGTTTTGGGGAGATCGGCGTTTTTCCTCTTTTCACTCAAAATTATTAATGTAATTCAGGCACTGTGCAAGAAAACCCATTTTTTTTTTCATTACGACTGAGATTTTAAGGGAAAAATTCATCACGGATAATTTTGCTATTGTAAAAGTACTCCCAAAATTCAGCTCAGGTACTTGGTCACCCCAAAACTGCAGGCTCCTGGGGTGAAATTTCTTCCTGAGCATCTAGTGAGCTCTGAGTGAATATTCAATTCCTCAATATTTCTGCTTATTAAAGACATAGATTTGGTACATCCAATCACATCTCCCTCTTGTGGCTACTTCCCAGGACTAAACCGACCTGCTATTTTTACTCGGTATTCTGTAGGATTGTATAGGTTGCTTCTTTCACTAGTGCTCCATTTTCCAGCCTCAGGTCCTGCTGATGACAGTACGTGGATGTTCCAGGGACTACACCATCACCTCTTGCCTTGCCCTTCCCAAATAAGATGTCACCAACTGCCCCTCTGAACCCAGGGACACCAAGATCAAACTGGAGAGTCCCTCCAGCCCCACATCAACAAGTTCATCCTTTAGACAAGCCAAGAGAGATGTTAGGAAAGAAAATGCTTCTGTATCTGCATGAGGGGCAGCTGAACAATTGTCGGTTTCATCAGACAATCCTGCTCAAACTTGGGCTTTATATGGAGTTTTGCCCTCCAGAGACCTCGTGGAGATTTCCCCCGAAATTAGAGCATTTTACTGCTCCCCACTTGGGTTTCACAAATAGCTGCTTTTATAACTACATTTATCCTCCTGCTAACGGTTTCACAGCAAATGATATTTCATTTTGATGAGAAGGCTTTTGAGCTGAAGCCAAATCGCTCCAGGCAAAGCAGATTTTGTTTTCCTACAGTTTAATCAGTAGGAAATTAAGAGGCCAATATTGTGCTGCCACAGACATGGAGGCAAGCAGCTGCCTTTGCTCGGGTGAGTTTTTCCTCTCCCGCTCTCCCTGGGACACAAGGAGGGAAAAGTCACCCTTGTCTAACATAAATCCAAGGTTCTCAATCCTCAGTTCATGTAAATCAGCGTCGCTCCACTGGGAGCAGGTTTACAGCCTTCATCAGTCGGCAGATAAACAGCATCCATCGCAGAATAGCCCATCATCAGCCAACCTCTCCAACTTGTTAAAAGTCAGCTTTACCATTTAAGAGAAAGTTGAGCACATAATACAGATTCCTGTTTGTGTCCTTGCCTCAAGGGAAGGCAGATCCCAAGCAGCTGCTGGCAGCCGGTCAGACAGTATGAAAAGCCACTGAAACTATATATATAGATATTTTCATGCTGTCTGAAAGGGTCAAGGCTGGCTACTCCAAGGGAAGGTGTTTCAAGGCAAACATTAATGCAACACTCTGTTTACAAGGGTTGACTCAGCCACAGAAATATGTGCCTTTTATCACACATTTCTAACTCTGTTAAAAAAAAAAAAAAAAACAAACAACAAAATAAAACAAAAAACCACCAAGTTTAGGGGACTTCAATCTGCTCATTTCACAGTGGCATTCAGCTCAAATTCTCCATCTGAAAGATGTTTATCTCACAGGTTTTACCTAATGTCAAACTGTATAGACTAATTGCCTTCTGAGGGGTATTTTATGTAGGGAATACAATACCTGTGTTGCTTTAAAAGGTACCCAGCAGCATTATCTAGGTGATAATTTACAGGGCATGCCTGCAAGATGGTGAGGGACCTGCGAATTCCGCAAAGATTTATCCCCACAAAATCTCACTTAGCAGCAAAAGCACATCCAGTGGCCCATCCTCAGGAGGGAAAACTCCTCGCTGGGACCCAGAGTCTTTCCGGGGGAGGTTTGTGAGATCCCTACAGAGGAATGCTGGCGGTTCCTGCGGCTGCAGGGCTTTAGCGCTCGGACTTTTACACAGGGTCATCTGAGGTTAAGAGCAACGGGGGCCACGTTGGCTCAGGCTCCTCCTTCCCTCTTCTAATCAGGATCAAACCAAAACTCATTTCAGTGCTGGGCCTGGCCCCCCCCCAACTCCAGCCCGGGGCGGGGGATTTCCTCCCGCATTGCTGGGTTTTAAAGGGGAGACATCTGCAAACTCCAGCTCGCGGCCCGGCTCTCCGCACTGAGAATGATCGTGTTGGAGCAGGCTCAGCCTGAGACTCGGCAGGCTGGAGCCAGGAGGGAGGGAGCAGCCTAGAGATGCCCACTCTGGCCGGGCTGGATGTGAATAAACCCTCTTGAGCTCATGGGACTGAGCTGCGGCACTAAACAAACACAGCTGAGCTGCTTCTGACCCCAAACGGGTCACCCCACGCTGCCAGAGGTCCCCTTTGCAGCATCCAGAGCCCACAGAGTGGGGGATGATCTGTGCATTCAGTAGGGAAGGAGCATCTTCCATCACTGCCTCGGCGTTAAGCAGCTTTCCTGGGAAGGCAGCTGCTGAGAGCTCACTGTAGGAGAGGAAAGGGGAAGGAGGTGCCGTGGAAAACCGTGTCACCTTTCTCAGGGCTTTGTCATCTCGAGAGTCAGCACGTTATCATATCGCTGGCGGAAACTATTTAAAGGCTCCTTAATTAGCCTGTGGTCTCGGGCAGTTCCTGTGCTGACGGCTGGATGGTTCTGGGTGATACCACAGGCTTAGTTTTGTCACATGGAAAAAGTTTGTGCTGTAAACCACAGCAAAACCGTGTTTGCCTGACTACCGGGCGGGCTGGGGGGCAGCGAGTGGAGGTGGAGAGGGGGCACTCATGTCACATAGGATTCATTTGTGTGATGTCCTGATGGGAAGTGACAGGCTCTAGACGATCTGGATTTCAGCAGGTCTCACCTCTGAAGTGCTTCTTCGCTCCCAGCTCCCTGTGCCACGGCTGGGGGGAGGAGAATGGGAATTGCTGCTTGAAGAAATGTTGCTCAGCATCTGAAACAACTATTCCATGTTTTGCCCACCACATCCTGCTGCACAGCTCGTGGCCAGTGTAGATATAGTTTTTTTTCTTTTTTTATTGACCTCAAGTCTCACCAAAGCCTTTTTTGTTTTCGTAAGAGCCCCCCCCCCCCCCCCNNTGTTTTCCGTAGGAGCCCCCCCCCCCCAGACTCCTGTGCCTCAGGTACCACCTGAGCTCCACCTCATCCTCCTGTCTGCACCAGGGCTTCTCCCAGGCATGGCACAAGGGGACCGAGGGTCAGAAAAGGACCTTTTATCCATTTCAGGCCAAAAGTAGAGGCTGAGTTAAAGCTTTTAATCACTTACTAATATTATTGTTAAATTAGGTAGCTAACTCAGCTGTTTACTCAGCCAAGAAACCTGCTTACAACCTAGGAAACCCCAATGTTTGGACTAAGCCAAGCAAAGCCAAGCAACTGCTCCCCAGTAGAAGGGGCTCTAAAACCAGAGGCCCAGAGGCTTCTCCTTACTCTTCCCCTTCTTAAGGGTGTGTCCCCCATTCCTTATTCAACCCTCCCATCTGTTGCTCGTCCCTCCTTAGGCCTGGCTTCCAGAGCTGCTGATCCTGCCTGTGGCAGAGCTTCCACCTCCTCCCTCTGCCAGTCCCCAGCACATCTCCCTCCCACCACTCCCCAAATCCTTCCCCTGGCACGAATATGCATCATGCTGCTTGGGGCTTTTCCTTATACACAGAGGTGCCCCTGAGTGCACTCACATCTGCTGTCCTGTATATAAAAGCAGTTGTGCAGATGTATGTGTACGCACATCAATATGGTCATACATTACAGGGAATTGTTTCTCCCAAAAATATCCAGAAAAGAGTGATCTGGGATGGTCTGTTGCTGATTTTTCTCATCTTTACCCCCACACATGTAGGGGAGGCTTTCACAGGAAATAACAACGGGAAATAGATTACTGATGAAGTAAAAATTAAGAATATTTTCCTCTACTTAAGCAGGCATTTGACAGTGTAATTCTTAAATAGACTTTATTGATATTAAATTTAATACCCATGAAGGATTACATATCTGCTTCATTGCAAGCCTGACAGGATTAGGAGTGTGGTGTCTGCTTAGTGTTTTTAAAACATCAAACACTAACAAAGCCCTGAGCAAGAAACCTTTTCTATGAGCTGCAAAATGCCAAAGGTCCAGGGAATCGCACTGTGCCAGGAAATTGGACGGTGTGCCTTTTGAGGAGCTCCACGTTCCAGCTGCTGAAGCACATGATGACAGAGACACAGCCACTGTGTCTGCACCCAAAGACACCAAATTCTGATCCCTGGCAGAGTAAAACCACTGGCCTCTCATCAGGCAGGCAGCTGAAGGAGCAGGAGCTCTCATCCATTCTCCACAGGCTGAAAAACTCTGGGATTTGAGGTGAAAATATTATTTGCAATATTCACACTGCAAGTAATTGTTCATAGTTGCATGGATTGTCATGATCTCCCTCTCTCTCAGAGATACATATGGAAAGAAATTCAGCTCCTCTAGTCCTGAGACTATGGATTTGTAGTGGGAATGTTAAATCCTCATTAGAGCAGGAGGTGAAGGCCAGGATGGGATGAGCCAGGCTGGCTTAGACTTTCCTGGAATGTCATGGGATTGGAATAAAGCCCTTTTAGGGTTCTGTCTCTTTAAAATGATCCTCAGCTTCTCAAAGGAGGCTGAAAGTCAATATTGTTTGCTCTAATTAATGGTCTCTCCAGCTCGGGCACCAGCCCTAGGCAAATCCACCCCAAAAATCCCCTGGAATAAACACCACCACTTTGATGATAGCTAGGAAGTGACTTGCCTTGTGTTACAGCAAATTGGCATGTGGGAAGAGCAAACCAGCCTTGCCACTTCCCTGCTCCCTCCAGAAAGCTCCAGCACAGGCATGGGATCCTCCATCCTCCATCTTCAGGGAATCTGGGACAGTCCCTGTGAGTTGAAGCCATCATTACTCTGCTCTGAAGGGCCCACAAGCATCATATATAGGTACGACACAGGGGACAGGGAAGGGTATTTTTGATTCAACTGCTGTTAGTTGACTCTGGTGTCTATACAGATAGATTAGCTCTGGATATTTCCAGGCATAAGAGTTTGGCATAGTAAAAAATACTTGTGCTATAGCAATGGCAGGGGGAGTTTTTTATATTAATATTAATATTATTATTATTATTATGCTTACCTTTTTATAGCTAATGAGTATTTTCCCCAGGGAAGGGAGCACCCTTGCAGGCAGTGTTAATCTGCAGAAGGGGAATATCAGCAGAGCAGCAACTTCTGATGGACACAAAGGATTCACCCATCTCCAGCAAGATGTGATGACCAGGAATCCCCAGAAAGCTCTTTTTTGCCACAAAGGGGAAAGAAAGAAGAGATTAGAAAAGAAAAATTACTTTAACAGTTGCCTTCAAAACTCTGGCAGCAGATTGAAGTGTATTCTCCAAGTACTTCTTCACCTCCACAGCTCAGCTCGAATTCCTCCTAACTGTTTCCTTTACATCAAAGACACAGAAACTTGAAAAAAATAAAAAGAAATAATCAAAGCAGCAAACAAATCATGAAGGAAGCAGGGCTTCTTAAAGCAGAGAGCGAGCCAGGGCTCTCTTCATTTGCCTAAGGAGAACCCACAGATTGAGCCTTGCAGTTGCTTGCTAAAAGATGGGGTCACATGGGAAGGCTCTTGGCTAAATCCTCCACCCCAAAACCCACATCTAGGCTCAGGCAAGCCTTGTTTAAAGCCCCACTTCCAAACTAAGCTGCTTGCACTGAAAAAGAGCTGTGGGCACAGGAGAAAATCTGAACAGACTGAATGCCAGGGGCTGGGAAAGGGGTCAGACACCTCGCCAGGGATTCCCAGTGGTTGAACCTCACCCAGAGTTTCTCAGCCCTAATTAGCCTGATGGGAAACATGGGTTTTTCATGAGCAGAGTCCAGGGTGAAGGGTGTCCCTGTATCACAGTGATACCAGTTTGAATCATCTGCTCAAAACGAGATCACAGCTTCAGTCAAGAATAAATATTCCTTCTGGGCTCAGATTTGTTGTCAGCCAAGGCTGGCGTGAGCGCACAAGGAACTGTGAGCATCTAATATAGAGCTGTAGAAACACAGAATAGTTTGGGTTGCAAGGGACCTTAAAGATCATCGAGTTCCACCTCCCCTGCCATGGCCAGGGGCACCTTCCACTAGACCAGGTTGCTTAAAGCCCCATCCAAGCTGGCCCAGAACACTCCCAGGGATGAGACAACCACAGCCTCTCTGGGCAACCTGTGACAGGACCTCACCACCCTCAGTCAAAAATTTTTTCCTAATATCTGATCTAAACTTGACCTCCCTCAGTTTAAGCCCATTCCCCCATGTCCTATCACTACACGCCCTTGTCAAAAATCCCTCTCCAGCACTTTTGGAGCCCCTTTAGGCACCAGAAGGGACTCTAAGGTCTCCCCAAAGCCTTCTCTTCTCCAGGCTGAATAATCCCAATCCTCTCAGCCTTTTTTCCCAGATGGCCTAGTGGGAAGCAGACATCAGGATCTGTGGGCAATTCATTATCCAGCCCGCAGTAGTAAATGCCGCGCAGTGTATACGCTCCCAACGCAAGACTGATGGATCTGGCAGCGAGCGGTGCACTCCTGGGAAGTTTCCTTTGCATTAAGTGCTTTTGACACTAATGTTGGTGCCTAAGCAAACACATTAGGATGACTGAAACACTGGGGCTGCTTGGAATCGCAGAGCACACACGCTGGAAATGTGTCGGTGGACCCGGAGCGAGAGGAAAGCAACGTGCTTTTGTTTTTAGGGGCTGGTCTCTCCTGCCTTTGCACGGGTTTGTTGGGCTTCATGAGGTGCCTGTGGGTGAGCCAATACTTCCTTGCAACACTCCATTGCTATTTATGAAGCAGACCTAAATATTCTGCATTAAAAAGTCACATGTGTGGATTATGCTCATGTGAAGAGTAATTGGATTTGATTGTGCTCTTTACAGATACAGGAAGTAAACCCACAGCCTTCACTCAGCAGAATTAGTGTTGTAGAGGCAGCTGAAATGAGAAGAAATTCAGGTTCACTGCCTGTATTTCTCAGTGCTGCTGCACAGCACTAAAGGTTTTGTTGCACAGATCTGCAGTCCAGATATTCCCATATGGAAGAACCTGAGATTCAGGGGATTATAAAGGATGCGTGGGAGTATTAGGCAGATCTCCATGCTGAAGATGAAAAAAAAACTCTCATAGAAATACTTAATGGCCTTTGAAACAAGAATAAAGCATGCAGGATATTTTTAGAAGCCCGCCTGCACTTGTCAACACCTGCATCTGCTCATGGCAGAGACTCCCCAGTGTCGACACGCAGCACCTCTTATGCCACACTGCTCCGGACAGTGATACAAGAAAAAGGGGAGCATGGGAAACATGTGCTTGGCCAAATCAAAGAGTGTACCCTGACTAAAGCATCCCTGAAAAATCACCTCTGAAAAACTCCAAGGACCTCGGCTCCCCTTCTGCCAAGCAAGAACTTACTTGTGCTTTGAAGATGCCACCCTGGAGCACCACACGTTGCATGGTGGGAATATTTCATGGTACAGGAGAAAGAGTAAGGTGGGACTTATCCAGTAACAAGCTCCCTCCTTTCCCCCTCTCTTATCTTGATTAAGGACACAGTATCACCAACTAGCTCCTCTGTTTTGGACTTCTTTCTGGAAAGCCAGATGGTTGCTGTTGCCCAAAGACATCAGCCATGGAAATGCTGAAGTGATGTGAGCTAAACCTTTTTTTTTTGAGCTCACACTTCAAAGCATCATAAAAATACAGAGTGGTTCAGCGTTTTGCATGTTTGTCTACCACTCCAAAGAATGGTTAGAAGCAGGTTGATAAGTGGGGCTTTGTAATTATCCTGTGTGTTTTTCCTTTCACCCCATTTGCCATTAGTTTCCTTAGAAACAGACAAACACACTGGAATGAAGCATTTTCCCATGAAAGACTACCAACACCCGATTGTGTGTGTTTAGGAAATTACTTGTTTTTACTTGTTTGGTTTTAGGCATTAAAAATTTGTAGTGTCTGAATTTTCCAGCAAGAGAAACTTAATCTTATTGTATAAGAATTATCCCAAGCCAGTAATAACATTTCTGAAGGAACCAGTCATGGAAAACATGTTTCTCAGAACCATTCTCAGGAGAAGAAATTTCCTAGGCAAATCTTAAAAAAAAAAAAGAGGAAAATTGAAGCCAAGACATTTGGGGTAGAGGAATGACTGGAACTGCTGTTTAAGAGTGGTATATGAGTATTTAATATGTTACTGCTGCTACTAAGAGGGTTTTTCTCCTCCACTGGGATGGCCAACTATTGTGCTTTAGATTACAAAGGGTCATCTCATATGGGAATAGCAGTAAAACTATCAGTTTATAGGGGTTGAGCCATAGAAGTCCAAACACCACCATCCCATCACCCCTTGAGCTTGGTGAGAAAGTTCAGGATGGTTTACTCTTTGCATAGTCTCCTCTTCAGTCCTGAGCAGGGCTTTGGAGAAGTCATCTCTCCATCCCAGTGGAGAGGTGGGCAGAGGTGGCCCTGCCAGCAGGGACACCTCTTCAGAAAGCTGACAGGACATGTCATCAGCTTAGCCCTTGGCAGTGCTCTGGTTTTAGGGGTACAACCAGGTATCTCTGCAAGAGAGTAGGTTTAGATTGGATATTAGGAAGAAATCCTTGACTGTGAGGGTGGGCAGGCCCTGGCACAGGTTGCCCAGAGCAGCTGTGGTTGCCCCATCCCTGGGACTGTTCAAGGCCAGCTTGGATGAGGCTCTGAGCAATCTGGTCTAGTGGAAGGTGTCCCTGCCCATGGCAAGGGAATCGGAACAAGATCTCTAAGTCACTTCCAACCTAAACCCCTCTATCATTCAATGACATCCAGCAGGCTGGCTGTGCCCTGCCGTAGGGGACATCAACCTGGCTCCTGTCCCCAGGACCTCCCCTTTCTTGCTAAGTGTAGCTGCAGGGAAAGGCTCTTCTCCTCCCCAGAGACTTGCATGGAAAATACATTTTGCTGACAGTGTCATATCTATCAATTCTCCCATTAGAAGAGGAGACGTGAGTTTTGCCTCTGCTAAGGCTTGTGTGTGCAGTAAAAGCCCTTCTATCAACAGAGGCACCAAGGAAACGAGCTGGCTACAACCCAATTAAACTGTACAAGATCCTATCGAGCATCTCACAGCCTGTTGGATTATTGCCCGCCTGAGCCGACGGCATTCAGCTGGAGCAGGGTCAGGGACTGGGGGTCAGGGAAGAAAGGAGCCACACTGCCCTCGAGCCTTCTTTGGGGTTTGCCTTTGCATCTCCCATCGTGCTGTGCTTTGTACTCATTGGGCTCCTTTCCACAGAGGGAGGGCATCCCTCCTCTCCATCAGGGCATCCTTACTCTGCACCCTGATGATCCAGAGAAAGCTTGAAAAAAGGCTACACCAGGACCAGGATAAAATAAATAAAAAGAGTATTTCATCCCTACCAAGGACTGAAAAGAGCAGCACCAACTTGATAAAAAGATTTGTTCAGGAAACAGATTAATTTGGAGCCAGTTTGCCACTGATCTTTCTTTTCCCCTGTGTTTATTGTTACTGCTCAGTCTTTTGCTGCGATCTAAGGGCACTGCAATAAGCACGGCCGTCTTAGATTATTCACTTACTGAGCCAACGGGGAGGATCTTTGTAACAGGAGGCCAAGGGCAATTCCAATCTCATTCTGAAAAGCCACATTTCATTCAGGCATCCTTTGAGGATCAGAGTTTCTCCGTCATCTGAAGCTACTGCCTTAATCTAAACTGTTGGTTCAATTGCTTTCCATGAATTCAGCACTTAAAGGGATTAGGGCAAAAAAAGCTTTAATTTTCCTTCTGACCTTTTAACATCATCAAATGAAAGTGGGGACATCAGTAAAGGGATTTTTAAGTCAATAATTGTTTTGTAGTGACTATATGTTTGTGAGCCAAACACTACCCCTGCCCTAATCCTCACTCCTTGTGTGGAGCAGAGTTATCTGCTGTAGTCTTCTGGGTTTGGCTTCACAGCAGCCTTGCCAACAGGACAGAACTTGCAAACAAGGCAAGAGAGCAGTGATCCAAATAAAAATTGGAGAGAGAAGGCTGCTCTGCTGGAGCCCCAGCAAGTTCTCTAAATGGGCTGTTGCTGAAATCCTGACCTTGTTTGCTCTTGGGCTGCCTGAGCTGCTGCCTACCCTGTAGCCAACATTAATTAATTCTCGTATTGATGTGTCGAGCAACTGCCATGAAATCATAAAACAAGCAGAAAGCTGTCGGCATCCTGTAAAACTTGAGGAGGAGACAGGGAATCAACACGTAGGGATTTACAGCCCACTGCACCAAGCTAGCACAGCTTTAATCTCAGGCCATGCTGCCTTAAAAAAAGAGGCAATCAGGTACCTCATTCTGTGCTGCTACCTTGGGCAAGAGTTAATGTATTTACATGGGCATAGAGCAGACACAACTGAAGGGACAGTAGCTGAGGAGGCCAGACCCTTATTCCTTTGATGTTTCTTCTCCTACAGCAGGTAAGAAGCCGAACTGAGAAGCTGAGCTGAGAAGCCTGCTTTTGGCAGATAGGTTTAGTTATGGCAATGAGATGTAGGTTTAGATTTCCTTTTGGCCCTCAGGCTCCTCCCTGGACCTGTGTTGGTTCCTGTCACTTCATATGGTTGCAGCTGGAGTTAGAACAACTATTTCGGAGGTGTGGTTCATGCTCATGGAGGCGATAGAAGGGATAGCAAAGCAGCTGTGCAAGCCCTTAGTGACTGCAAGAAACAGGCTGGAAAGAGAGCTGGAAGGAGGAGTAACCCGTGGCAGGAGTCTCATCTTCACCCCCTTGAAGAAGGTCCACGGGTGGTTTGTGCAGCACTTGGCTGTGCTGTGGCATGTGGGGCTGGGGTAGGTGGCTCCATCCACAGTGTGTGTGTGGGGCTGGAGTGAGGACTCAGGTCCATGGCAGCATGGCTTTGCTGCAGGCTGCACAGGAGGCCAACTTCACTTCCTTCTTTCTGCTGTCCCTGAGAGGCAACTGGCTCTTGCGACATCCCTGCACTTTCCAGCACAATGAGCCCCTGTCAGGAGCCCTCACTTGCTTCAGTACCAAAGCACAGGGGAACCACAAACAAGAACCCTAGTGTTGCAACACCATTGTGCTGTCACAAGTCATCTTGGCTAAAAATAATCTGCCACTAAACAACTTTCAGACTTGCTTTCACCCAATGCTGTAAGGAAGATGACCATCAGGAGCACAAACAGCTTCAAAACTGATGGGTTTCATTTTTTGCCTCTCTTCTGAGGGTAAGTCCCCTGTGATGGTTTTCCCCCCAAGCCTGCCCCTCTCTCCTGATCAAGTACCCTGGATCACCTGTGGCTTCTCCACAAGCTCTTCCATGTGAAGATTATTTTTCCCCTGCTCTCCCCACTTTCAGGGTATTCGTGAAGCTCCATGAGGGTAAATCCCCATGTGGGGACAGGAACAACCCTCACCTTTGCTTTAATCTGAGTTTAACGTGTGAGCTCTGGTTCTTAGCTCACCCTGTCAGGTTTTGTGGGGATGTGCAAGTTTTGCACAGCTTTGCAGGGAGTGGGGAACCAGCCTTGCGGAAAACTGCCTGCCTGTAGACAAAAGGCTGCAACAAAGCTCAGCGAGCTGTTTTGTCTGAGCTGGGACTGCTCCATCTCCGGCTTTTGCTGGTACCGGCAGCCGTGGAAAGCCAGGATAGTTTTCTCAGCTGATCTTACTTTGGTCTTAACAGGTTATCTGAAGTTCAGCTCTCCCCTACTGTGTGAGCTTAACATGTGATACCTGCCCTGAATTGCTGCCACACACCATCCTGTTGCTTGGAAAGCTGGGCCAGGCAGGCTCCTATCAGCTCCTCATCTTTTAAACCAAGCTGGAGAGAGTAAAACTGTCCCATGATGCTCCATGAGGACACTTTGGCCAAGCTGCTCAGGGTACATCAGAACCAGTCCCACTGCAAGAGCAGCTTCTCTTGAGACCGAGGCATCTCCCAGCTTCAGAGGTCATGCTGTGTCTCACTTATACAATATTTTCCTTCCCTCTCCACCACTCTTTCTTTTCAGTATTTTTCAGCTCTGTGAGAAAGCCAAAGAGGCTGGAAACAGAAAGCTAGGTCTTTTTCCCTCTCTCCCTCTCAAATGCAGAGGTGGGCTGCAGCCTCACAAGATGCACCAGCCTCCCCCCACAAAGCTGCCACTGGGCTCAGTGGGGAGTCTACAATATGCCTTCAGTACCTCCTCACTCCTGCCATCCTACAGACCTGCCCAAGACACCAGGATGTGATCTGGAAAGCTTTTGGATTTCACCACTCTAAAATTTCTGAGGGGACAGCACAGTCCCTGCATCAACTCCAGCTTCAGTGCATTCCCATAAACCCCATCAATGGCAGCAGAGACTCCTTTACCTCTCACCCTGTCTGCTTTGTGTCCAAAATAGCCACACTCAGGCACTTAACCCACACCATCACTGAGCCATGCCCAAGAGGAAATTCCCTACCCTTTATCCTTCTGCCTTTTGGCCTTTTAAGGAGACTTAGGCTAAGTAAGAGGACAGGATGCTGGCAAGCAGAGATAAAAGCAGGCTGCAGGTGGCAAGGGGACAATACTTTTTTCCCCTGGCATCAAACAGGCACAGAGCTGGAGAGCAGGTCAGGCTGCCTTCCCTCACCTCCCAGGCACAGGCAGCCCCACTCTGTGGAGAGGTGACACTCACTCCCCAGCTGAACCCTGTGGTGGGTGTCTTGTCCTCAAAGCTGGTTGCAGAATTATGGAACGGCTTGTGCTGATGTAACACATGGAGAGCTGGATGATAAAATGCCCACTGGCTCTTCATCTGCCCTCATGCAGCTTGTCCCCATTACAATTGCAGAGAAGCAGTGGGAGATGCAATGGTGGGAGCTGCTCATGGTTCAGCAGAGACACCCAGTTGTTAGGAAGATTTAACACACTGTGTCCAGTTTCAAGTTGACCCAAGCACTGGAAAAGTTTTGGTTCAGAGATACAAAACTACTTCCAAGTTAGAGCAAACATATCTTTGATGCTCCTTCATCCTGGGGTTAAATTTTTAGTTTGGCCCAGCATGACACCTCACTGGGACAGTGCTGAGTTGAGGGCAAAGTGTTTTCTAGTGCACAGATCTCTGATGCAGGGCTTTGGAGCTGCTGGTGGGGTCATTTGCAGCTTTGCCAAAACAGTTCATCACCAGAGTTGCTCTCAGGACTGCTTAGCACAATGTAGTGCTGGGATGAGGAGTGTGAGGTGCCAGAATGGAGCCCAACCACCTCCAAACACTGCTCTCGCCTGAATCCCAACTGTAGCAGGCACAAGCTGAACTCACGTTAACCAGAAGAAGAGTTTTGACTGGGGTCTAGTGAATGGTGAGCACAGGATGCACTCCAGCTCCTTGTAACAAACCATTGCACCTCCAACCCTGTGGGAAGATTTGCACTAACAGAAATTGCTGAAAAACCCCACGCACAGAGACCTCTGGGCAGGTCTATCTGTGACCAGCATGCCTTGAGCCTCATTTCTGCAAGTTATCAGCAGATATGATGAGAATCTTAAAAATACCTCCTTCCTGGTGTGTGTGTGGGGGGATTTTGGACTGAAGCTGTGCCCTGTCTGGATCAGCTCCTGGGAAAGGCAGAGGCAGGGAAGGTGCAGGAGGAGACTCCCCTCTCTCTGTGCATGGCTGGAGCTGCAGCCAGCCTGAAAGGCAGAGCAGGCTATAAAGCCACACACAGCTGATTATGCCTTTCACTCACCTTCATTTGCTGATTGCAAGGCCTGGGAGGAGGGAGACTCTTAATGCAATTAAAGCAGCTGCAGGCTGTCAGAGATGCAAAGCAGGGATGCAGTTTCCCAACCTCCTGGCTGGCCTGACATCCCCATCCTCTGAGACCTCTGGGGACAGACTGAAACCACTGTCTGATGGTGCCAGGCAGCTCTTGGTCCCTATAAGACAACAGAGACCAGGAGAGGTAACAGAGACCCTTTGCAAAGATCCTGGAAGAAAGCTAAACTGGAGTTGGAGCCCCTGCCATGGGATGAATTATGCCTTGTCAGAGAGCAGTGAATGCTCACAGTGTTAATTTGCACTAACAGGAATTTGGCCCCATATATGTGAAGCCTCTGTACCACACCCCTCACCACTGGCTGCAGATGTAGCAGCAGAGCTTTTGGACCAAGGGGTGAAGCAGGGTCCTGGCCCTGAGCAAAGCTCCTTCAGCATTGGGGAGAGCAACAGGCTGAGCTCAGCACCTCCCAGATTGCCTACAGAAACACTGTGGTACTGCAGACACAGAACCAGAACTCTTTGGGTTGGAAGACATCTAAAAGACCATCTAGTTTGAACCTCCTGCCAAGCACAGGGACACCTTCCACTAGACCAGGTTACTCAAAGCCCCTTCCAAACTGGCCTTGAACACTTGCAGGGATGGGGCAGCCACAGCTTCTCTGGGCAACCTGTGCCAGTGACTCACCACCCTCATGGGGAAGAATTTTTTCCCAATATTTGATCTAAACCTATTCCTCTTCAGCTAACGGGTTGGGGGGGTTTGTGTTTTTTCAATCAGACTGACTTTTCCCTGTTTCTGCACATATGCTTAAAATTCTCCTGAAATGGCCTTTTAAAATTTTTTATTTTGAATCTGGAGGGTAAAAGAAAAAATAAAAGCTACATATAGCCAAGACGGACAATATTGCCCAGATAGAGAATTTATGCTGTATCATTGTTGTATTTGGCTCTTCCTAATGTAAATACCTCCTGTTCTTTTAAGGCTGCACTAGAAAGATAAAAAAGGACCCAAACAAGGACAGTTCAGGCCAAACTTTGGTACTATTGAATTGGCCAAATACACAAAACAGCTGCTTTAAAGTCCAGAATCAATATTTTCTCATCAGAGCACTGCATAAAACACAAACCAGAGAAACTGGGGAGGTTTTGACAGGAGTTTTTTTGGAAAGTCCTGGCTGGGCTCAGGCAGCCTGGGAGGCTGAGGAGTCTGGACTGGCGAGGAGTCAAGGCTGCGAGGAGCCTTTACAGGAGCTTTGTGCAGGGAAACATCCAAGTGTTTTGTGGCTTTGCAGCTGTATGGACCAAAGAGGAATTTGCTGGGCTACGACTGTTTTCCATCGGATCTACTGGGAGCCGTAGCTGCTATTCTGTGGGGTAAATTTGGCTATGTGGTGACTTGAATTTCCTCACATGAAGAAAAACATTTCCCGTCTAGTTTATGTGTCCTGAAATATATCAAGAAGGGGAAAGTCATGCCAGGTGGTGCCAAGCAGATAGCAACCCCATGGCTTGCATCCCACATTATCCTCCAGGCTGACTGTGCTGCCGAATAAGTGATGCTGCAGGGATGGTAAGTTGGGATGCTGCTGCTTGGAGAGTAAATTACTGCTTTGTGAGCAAAAGCAGCAAGGTTTGTTTATCAGATATAACTTGTTCCTGTTAGGATGGAAAAGCTCAAGCCAAGGAGCTTCTCTCCACAAAAGTGAAATTTGTGAAGCAATTCATGCCAGGGAGTCATTACTTTTCTGATCAAAGCGTGTTTAAGATTAATAGAGGATCTCTCCATATACAACATGTATGTGCACATAAATACCATGTCTCAACCACTGTTTAGCTCCGGGAGATGGGAAGGTGGGGCAGCAGTAAGAAAAGCAGGATTCATCCAGACAGCACACAGGCAGCTGGCTTCTGAGGGGGAAAGAAAGAAAGAAAATGCTTAAAAGAAAATATTTAGGGTGCTGAGGCCCTGGAACAGGTTGCCCAGAGAAGCTGTGGGTGCTCCATTCCTGGAAGTGTTCAAGGCCAAGTTGAAAGGGTCTCTGAGCAACTTGCCCTAGTGGGAGATGTCCCTGCCCATAGCAACGGGGTTGGAACTGGATGATCTTTAAGGTCCTTTCCAATCCAAACCATTCTGTGATTCTATGCAAACTTCAAATAAAACCAATATCAAAAAAAGAAAACAAGCCCTGAGATGTGAGAGGGATGCTTGGTGCTGCAGTGACAGGCTGGGTTTATCTATCCTTAGGAGAGATTATATTTTATTAGTTCACATTACAAATTGAGAGAAGTCCTTGAAAATAAAACCAGAGTGAACTCTAAGAGCAAAGCCCACTTGGCCATGGCTTTCCAGGGTCTGCTTTTGACTGGGCACACAGAGCCAGGCTCTCCAGCTGCTTCAATCATCCCTGCCAGGGAGGGAAGACACTGCCATGTCAAGGATAAAACAAATCCCTTCAGGCCACTGCTGACCACCCTGAACCACTACTGGAAATCACCATCCCATGAAGGTGATCCTGTGGCTCAGGCTGGGCATGAGGCAGTGTGAAGAAGGCAGAAGCAAGCCACAAATATGCCCCTGCATACTCTCCAACAAGACTGAGGAGCTGTCTCCCCAGTCTGTGACATCCCAGCACCTCCTGTTTATACACCCTGCATTCCATAATTGCCTCACTCGGAGCTTTAATCAGCCATCCCCAAGGGCAGCTCCCTGTGTGGTGTCACCTGGGTTAGGGCCACATGCAAAATTTGGGCACACTCCTGCTGGGATGGCCTGTGAACCTGAGGAGGCCAGCCAGGAATCATCCTCCTGAGGACCCCATCCCTCCTGACCAGAGCAAAGTGAGGCACCAGGCATGCCCAAATTCATCGTGTTTAGGCCGATTTCGGGATTGGTTGGGCCTCTGGGTTACTCTCACCTCACATCCCAAACACCAGAGCACACTGGGGAGCTTTCAGGATGCTGTGGAGGGCAGAAATACCCCAGGAGAGTTATAACTGGAGTGGGCAGGTACCAAAAATGTGCTGAGCCCTTAGTCAGCTGTGGCACATGCCTGGGAAGGCAGTGGGGATGCTGAGCCTGTCCAGCTTGGAGAGCTGGGATGGAAACCCCAGGAGTCTGCAAACAGAGCTTGGAAATGCTGGTGGGTCAGGAGATGAACCCTGGTGTGCCAGGAAGTGGAAGGGTGAAGTAGTAAAAAGCTCTGATAAGAAGGGCCATGTAACCAGAACAAATATTGACTGATTCAGCGGCAGCTGATGCAGGAAGGAGTAAAGGGAACTCCTTGCAATGTCTGACGTGCTGGCTGGGATGGCGCAACAGCGTCAGACAAAGCAAAGCAGCAAATGCAGCAAGAGGGCAGCTCCCCCATCATTGCAGCACCTGCTCGGCTGCTGTAGCCCCAAAAAGCACCCTCTGGGCTTCCTTCAGGTGAAAAGACACCTCCTCCTGTGATAGGTGTGGGTCTCCATCCCACAGGGATGGCAGCAGTGCTCAGCACCAGCCCCATGATAGGAGTCCAGGACTAACAGCCAGAGTTTGATTGCTGTGTGTGCCAGTGGATAAATACTGCCACAGCCTGGATCACTGCACGGGGGGATGCTGCAAGAAACACAGCTCCTAGACAAGCCTAGTAATGGGCAAATGGCCAAGGGGCAACTACATGCCCCACAGCCTGTGTTACTCGCTCACAGGGGGCAGGTCTGCCTTTAGCCCTGATTTCACAGTGCTGGGGTGCATCCCCACAGTGCTCACACCACTTTGGCTCGGCTCAGTGGCTGGGTCGGTGCCCAGCATGGCTATTGCCTTCTGTTTCCCTCCAAATCCTAGCAGCAGGTAGTCAGGAGAGGGCTTGCTCTCTCTCCTCCCACTGGGTTGTATCATAAATGGTCCACACAGCTTTGCTGGGCTTAGGCTTTGGAAAGCAGATGGTGCTTCAGGTCACAGGGAGGCTTTCCTTCATCACCAGGAATACAGGCTTGGAGTCCAGGCTAAGCGCCCCTCTTCGGAAGCTCAGACCCCTTAAATAAGACCTAGAGCTGCAATGGAAGAAAACAAACAGAAAAATACCAACCCAACAGCATTTGGGTGCCCAGCATTTCCCAAAACCATGACCCAAAGGTTACTTCTGAAAATCCAGGCTCTGATTCCATATCCAGACCACAGTTGTACTTCATGCTGGCTCCACCCTCTCACTCCTGGCATGGCCATTGTTTCACAACACCCATCTGGCAAAGAACTCTTCATCTTTCTAAGCAGAGACAGGTGCCAGCTGAGGGTCTCCAATGTGTGGGACCCCCACACATGCAGCCCCACTGCTCTTGGCTATTGCAGGTAGGTCATGCCTCAGAGAAAGGCTGGTGCAACACCTCTGGTATCTATCTACCAGTAAAGTTCAGTGGGAAAAACAATCAACAAAAAGGGTGGTGGATCATATGGACGCCCACACCATGGGATGTTGGAGATTGAGGAGGTTCCTCAGTTTCACAGGTCTTTCCATGCTCCCTGCACCCTTCCCACCCATTGCACCAGTGCAGGTGGCTGGGAGAGCCCAGCAGAGAGATGCTGGAGTGGGGCTGGGCTGAACACCCAATGGGGCTGAGAGCTGCTCTGCCAGAACAACAGGGGGAAGAGCTGGAAAAGCTCCCTGTGCTGAGAGTGCCCATCTCCTTCCATGGTAAAAGATGAGCATCTTTGGCCCTGCTACAATGCTGATGAGGGGAAGCACCTGCCCTCCCCACACATGACAGAGGGGCCTCTGGCCATGCCATCACCAAAGCTGGCACTCAAATCCATGGCAAAACTCTGCTCACACAACACAGACCTGCAGCAAAGACATCCCTACCCAGATGGGCAGAGCTGTGCTTATGGATGTCACCTTCAAGTGTGGACTGAGCACAGGGGTAGCTCAGCAAGCTGGGCAAATGAACAACAACAAACAACACACCTCTCCCCCCAAAATAATCCAAAACACAAATAGTGATAAAAATCAACTTCTCATATTTATAGTTTCTCCTTGGTACAATGCTGCTCCTCTCCAAACATGGACCTGAAATAGCACTGGAGGATCACAAATGGGCAAAAACACAAAAGGAAGAGATTAAATGAGGCAATACACAGATAACGTAGGCACGCCTGAGGGCTGGCATGGCTGAACATGGATTTGCAAAGACTTGTCCAGTGATTGACCAACCTGCAAGTCCCGAGGTGGAGCTGAACATGACCTGCTAATCAGACTAGATGCAAAGTCCCTCCAAGACCTGCAGTTACTGAAATATCACTTGGGTTAGAGCAGCCACCACCAGCTGCAGTCGCTGCAGCTGGAGATGCTGGTGCAGCTCTGTGGCTGAGGTTCATCCCTGATGCTCCAGCCTCACACTTCCCACCCCACTGTACCTCCCCAGCCACCTTTGGTGGCTTTGCCAGGGACAAGGGAGGGCAGTAAGTGGGTCGTGTTGTGAGTCCAGGAATGTGTTACCAACACACTGGTCTGCACACATGGAGCACCTCTCTCGTGAGCACAGGCTGAGTTGGGCCTGGAGAAGCAAAACCTTCAGGGAGACCTTAGAGCCCCTTCCAGGACCTAAGGAGAGAAGAGAGAGCTGGAGAGGGATTTTGGACATGGGCATGTAGTGATAGGACATGGAGGAATGGCTTCAAACTGAAAGAGAGGAGATTTAGATTAGATATTAGGAAGAAATTCTTTACTGTGAGGGTGGTGAGGCACTGGCACAGGTTGTCCAGAGAAGTTGTGGATGCCCCATCCCTGCAAATATTCAGGTCCAGGTTGAACAGGGCTTTGAGCAACCTGCTCTGGTGGAAGGGTTGGAGGTCCCTACCAAACCAAACCATTCTATGATCCTATTATAATATGAAATGTTTGTCACAGGCTTCTTGCCATGGGTACTTGCTGCTCCATCAAAATTCTGTGCTCCATCCAGAGAGTTCTTTGACAGTGGACTAGTAGATAACCAAGCACTGGGGACCTGACAGGAAAGCCAATGGCTCTGGCAGCCCCCCCAGATTCCAGTGAGGAGCTGCTGCCATGTCACACACCTCCCACACCACCCAGTGCTGGTTCTGGCCTCCCTGCCCGCCCTGGTTCCAGTGATGCAAGAGCCATGGCTCATTGCATCATCCTCCCTCCACCCTCTGGGGCAGGTCTCCATCAGCCCCAAACCTGGCAGCTTTCCCAGGGGGATCTTCAGCAGCTGGACCCAACTGGCTGAGAGAAGCTGGGGCAGTGCTTTCCCCATCTCCCAGAAACCACTCAATGTTTCAAATAATTTCCTGGTTGCAGGGCATGCCAAAGTCAAGACCTTTCCCAGTTCCTGGTGCTCTCCTGAGACAGGGAACCCCTCCTCCACGCCCTCCATGCCAGCTCCTGCCTGCTTGCAAAAACTTGCCCTGGAGCGATGGGGTTGATGGGTTTGGAAGTGCCTGGAAAGGGCTGTTATGGGCATATATTCAGCTTTGCCACTGCAAGGAAGACAGCTTTACTCAGATTCCTGAAAGACCAGAAATGAAGGCAGAAATGGAGCAATTAGCCTCTGAAGAAACGATGGAGAGGAGGAAGC
The DNA here is from genome assembly GCA_013400415.1 of Scytalopus superciliaris. NCBI lineage: Eukaryota > Metazoa > Chordata > Aves > Passeriformes > Rhinocryptidae > Scytalopus > Scytalopus superciliaris. The sequence continues at coordinate 124,812 of VXBX01000109.1, read as the reverse complement.
TTAAGGGCAGGGCAGTGGTTTCTCAAGTCTGCCAGAGTTCAAAGAGCATTTGGACAAGGCCCTCAGGCACATTGGGGTTGTCCTGTGCAGGGCCAGGAGTTGGACTTTGATGATCCTTGTGGGTCCCTTCCAACTCAGGATATTCTATGAGTGGGGCCTGGATACTCCCAGGAATGCCTCAGTAATACTGTGAGAGAGAAGCTGCTTCAAAAAAGCAGCTGCCCTTGGGCTGGAGAGCACACAAAGACACTGCACCCCCTTCTTCATGGCCACCCCTTGCCTTTCTCCTGGGCTGGGAGGCACTGCAAAGCTCCCTGTTCTCCTTCAGCAGGGTGGCTTGTGGCTCTGCCACCAGCCTGACACAGCAGAGTCCTAAAAGCAGATGCAAACCCCCTTCATAAAAAAATTAAGTAATCAAGAGCTTTTGGCCTGAGGGATCCATGAACTCTGTGGTGAAGGGGCTGGTACCTGAGCCAGTTGAGGGCTTTGGACACCCCCTGGAGTGAGGGAGTGAAGCCATTGCTGGGCATCATTGTAACTCACCCACAATTTTTTTTGTCCTTCCTCTGTGGGCTTTTCTATTTTTGACCTTCTGCCTAATCGCATAAGCTGCTTTCCAGAGTAACTACAGCATTTGCAGCTTTCATTGACTTCCTCTGAAAACACGAGTGAGGATTGCCAGGAGGGAGATCACAGAGCCACACTCACTTTGACATGGTTTATTCACCTGGATAATTCGTAGGCTTCAAATAATGCCAGGCAGGCAGCTGGGCAAGTGAAGGGCTAGCAGTGCCCAGCTGGCATCTTGCAACTCAGGAGCAAAGTATGTGCTAAAGCAAGAGCTGTTACAACTCTCCCCATGCAGAGGCTGAACTAGACAGCCAAATGACCCTCCACGCCACAATAACCAGTGGGTGTTGGGTTCTAAGGAGCATCTCACCATGACCTCGATGGCCCATTTTATGCACGGTGGCATGGAAGGGAGCCCAAAGGTGAAAAAGGCTTAATTAGTAATAATTGAAGCTGATTACCATGGCCCATAAATAGGGTGACCTGCATCTACTATCACTTAGCATGGTAATGACTAAGTACAGTATGTGGTTTAAATATCTCCCTAACACTAAAGCTAAATACATCTATAGCTCTAACCCTCTAATTGACTGATTCTAAATATGATAGATTAGCTTTCCATCTCATTATATGTATCTAATCAGGGGATGAGGGCGTCTGTACCCTTGGACACTTGGGTTTTCATCTGTACTGTCCTACAACAGCAATTAAAAGAAAATCACTTGTCTAGTTGGGTTTGTTGCAGGCTTATGTCATACCCTATCTCAGAAAGCTGCAGGATTCACTTTATGATCACCATAAAAACAAGCTGCAGAATCTTGCTTTCGTGTAGACACCAAGATTTAGAAGTGTAGGTGTCTTCTGTGTGACCTTTCCCCGATGACCCTAAATCATCATGGGGCTCTTGCTGCCTGTGGTCATCTGTAAACAACTGGCTCAGGGGCAGCAGTGCCCAGTGGGAAAAGCTGGGAGAAAGGAGCAGGGAAGGTCTTGGCACAAACAACAGCTTAGGCTTCAATCACCCTTTCTCAACTAGGATGTTCACTTAGATGTTGTCTAAATGAGAGTAGTCCCGTGCAGGGGCAGGAATTGGACTTGATGGCCCCTCTGGGTCCCTTCAACTCAGGATATTCTGTGATTCTATGCTTGAAAGAAGTTTCCTGTTTCCAATTCCAGCTGTACAGGTGCCTTTCCCTGCATTGCTCAAGCCCGGTTGTGAGGTCTTGCACACCAAGCAGGCTCCACTCTCCCAGGAGCTGCTCAGCCTGAGTACATGGGTGGGTGGAGGACTAAGGCAAAGTCCCTGTGTGACCTCATGTGCCTCTTCCAGCCCAGCTGAGCAGTAATAGGCTTGCTGCATTAAGGCTTTCACTCCACGCCTGGTAGCTCCAGGCAACTCCTTGCTCTTGCCTTGTCTCTGCCTAGGAACCAGTCTCCAAAGCAGGATGCTATGGGCCACATGCCTGGTGTTGAACTCCAGGTTTGGGGGCTCCAAAGCCATTTGTTAGTGCTCAGGAGTCCCCGGGATACACTTGTGCTCCACCAAAACTGAGAGACACCTACAGAAGGTCACCCTCAAAATTTGGCCACCACCGACAGAGTCCCTCTGGCTCAGGAGACATGGCCCCTCCTGCTGGGAGGAAAGAGCATCTGTCCATCCCTCCCAGACCCTCTGCCTAGGCCTGGCTGAATGGGACACAAGAGAAGGTCAGTGACCTTTTGCCCAAGATGCTTTCAGAGGAATTGAGGATCACCCACATCTAACAAACCTCCCTTGTCAGTACGGCCGTGGGTGCTTCATTTCCTCTGTGTTTAGCCCAATTCAGAGGCCACAGAGCCAAAACCTTTACAGTCACACTGGCTGGTACAGATCAACACCGATACGTCTGTACGCAGACACAGAGTAATTGACCACGGGGAAATGAGCCACGTTATAATTTTGTCATTTTCCACTCAAGCATCTGGGACACTGATTGCAGTTTGGGGATTTTCCATGTCAGACAAATTACCAGCCTGCACCAGAATAGCTGAGAGACAACCCCATTCTGGGTTACAACACCTTCACCAGATGCTCCACAGCAGGACTCCCCTGTGTGTGTGCAGGAGACTCGGGGCTGTGGTAAATTGGTGCAGTGGAAGGAAAATTAAAGGAGTTGGGGTAACAGATAAGAGAAGGCATCCCAAGCTGGCAGGGGAAACTCTTGCTCATTGTAAGCTAAAACAAAAGAGCCTTCAGTTGCCAGGGTGTAATTTAGACACAGGCTCTACGTGGCAATATCCATTGGTCTGCAGGAAGCCCTGGTGAAACTTGGGGATGAAGGTTCCCCTAAGTAGAAGAATTACATTAAAAGTCCAGGCCTAGCTGAGCATACTTAAAGATCACACTTGCCTTTTTCCCTCTGGTTAAAACTGAGTTTTAAGCTACTGAAATCAGCATTTGAAAGGAAACATTATCCTGTGACATAAGGCTCACTTGACTCCTTTCCTCAGGCAGCTGGAGGCAGGTTTTCCCCACTGTCCAGGGAAGTGGCAGAAGCTCTGAGCTGAACAAAACCACCACCCAGCCCTCCCCTTGGAGAAAGGGCTGCTGATGAGCAGGAATAAGTAGCCTGAGAAGTGGCAAGCAGAAAGGCTGCCCCAGGGAGAGCAGCATGTCCAGGTATGTCTATCAGATAACAATACTCAAGCTCAAGCCCCAGAGTGTATTCAGAGAGCTTAAAAAGAACAGTGTTTCAGCTCCAGGTGAAATACTTACCTGTAACACCTGCCTTGAGTCAGAAGGTTTGAGCTACCGATGGAGCTGCCTTCACTCTAAGTTTGGGAGACACCAACATTCCAGAAGCAAGAGGAAACATCAGCCAGAGTCATTTACAAACCCAGCAACCCAGTTCTTGGGGTGAAGGTGACACTGTGTGCCACTGAGGTCAGAAGAAAACGGTATTAAGCACCAATGTCTAGCAGTGCTCTTATAAGCCCATTTCTTTTTGCCTGCATTTGGGAAAAGAAGGCCAGACTTTCATGCAGGAGGCATCTCTGGGCAGCAGACAAACATGTCATGACTAGGAGGTCTGGAACTCCTTCTCGTCTGAGTCTAGAAGCAGATAAGATAGAGATACATAGAATTGCCTCTCACTCCCAGCCCAACCACAGCACACTTTGGCCAGTCTCCAAAAAAGGCTCACTAACAACCCTTGCAATGTTCCTCTCCCAGCAGATGTGGTGGCTGTAGTGGTGGTGATGCAGTTGTTGCAGTGGCTTGAAGATCTGGAGGTTTTGTTTCTGGAATCAAGTGAGCTGGAGGTGAAACAGGTTTCATTTACAAAGAAACAGTTTTAGTTGTCACTGTTGTAGAAAAACTGAGGCTCTGACCCCAGTCCATGTTAAATGCTTGAAAATGAGAAACCAGGTGATGAATAAGCCCCTCGTTTGAAGGAGGAGGAAGGAGGCACAGGAGAAACTGAGTCATTAGTTTTGAGCAATCCTGAACTCGCTGCTAAAATCTCTCAACTCCACTTTCATGAGACCTGTTGCCAAAAACAACTGTGGGAGATCAGAGCTGGAGTGGGAGAGCCAACTCCATGGGCAAGTTAAAACTGTTTCAGGGTTAAAACCTTCACACTGACATGTTACCTGGGGGAGCCCACACAGAGAAGATTTTGTCTTTGTCTGACCCAAGCTCATTTTTGAGATGAAAGAGTTTCGGGATGTTCCTCAGCATTTCTGCCCAGCAGCCTTTTGCCACAACGTTTCCATCTCCCACCATCCCTGAGACCTGTGCTGCTCAAGTCTCCTCAATCAAATGCCCTTCAAGGAGACAAAGGGACCTGCCTTCCCCAGTGTGGATGGGGCAGAGATCAAAGGATGACTCTTGCCTTCGTTAGTTGCCTGCAAGCAGCCTGAGGCACTTCCAAAATGCACTGCACCCTTTTGGTCACAACCCAGAGCTGTGACCCCATTTCTCAGAGGACACCCTCCTGTCCCCTCTCTTTTCCAGCTTCTAAAACAAGGCATGAGAGGGGAGACAGCCTGGCCTTCTCCCACAGCTCCCAGTCATATATAAGGATGTCACTGGGACAGTGGCTGTACCGAAGTCCCCACCAGGACCAGGAGATGCCCAGGTAGCTGAACACCAACACTACTCCCTTTCTTCCACACCTTTTGACCTCCTGCTCTTCCTTCAGGCTTGGCTGCAGCAGCAGGACACTTCCAGACAGGCAGCCTAAGGGGTGATGCCAAGTGCTGTGCCCAGGGAAAGGCAGGATGGGCTGCAGGAGGCAAAAGGTGACATTCTTGTGCAAGGCCTCATACAGGAGGTCAGAAATGCTGATGGACAAGCCCTACACACAGCGACTAGACAGCACCTAAATGCCTTCCCCAGCCTTCCTCTTCTCTTGCTTCACTCCCAGGCCTGCTGTGTGCCCTGCTGTGTGGGTTTTCAGATAGGGAGGCAAGGGACCACACTATGGTGACTGTACATAAAGAAGAGGAGGAGATGGAAAAATACATAAACCCCATGTCCTCTTGTTCTCACAGTTTTATCACCCACCTCTTGGTGTCTGGCATTTTCCTCCACGCTCCAATGCCTGGCTTCACACCAACTCACAGACCCCAGCCTTCATCTAAAAAAATTGTAATTACACGACATTCCAGCTCTTAATGATGTGGAGAAGTGCAAGTCAGGATCCAAAATATTCATAGTACAGATGCTTAAAAAAAAAAAAGAGGAAAAAAAAAAAAAGAAATGAAAGGACTTTGACATTTATTATTTTGGAAAGCTCTTGGTTCCTGAGTGAGCTGCGATCTTCAGACAACCTGACTCATCATTTCTGAATGTTTTGGTTTGGCAGCCCAGTATATATTTAGTAATACAAACCCTGACTTGCAGCTTCCAATGAGAATCCTAATGGCATGATAAGACAGATTTTCATCTCATTCACGTCATTTCCAAATATCAGGACATTTACTTAGCAGGAAGAGTTGTAAATGCTGTGAAATGGTCTCCCTGGGGGGGGAGCAGAAACCTTCTGGCTACACGCTTGAGCAGCTGAGCAAACCAAGGGAGAGCAGGCAGAAGTGAACAGCTCTTTACTTTCTGGCCAAAGGACAGAGCAGATGATCCCAGACACGTTTTCCTCTTCATTGCTCCTGGCTCTGGGCATTGCTAATCAAGCCCTCGTACGGCAGCCACTGGAGCCTCTCTCAAATCCAACTGGAGAAAGAGCAGCTTCTGCAGGAGGAGCACACAGCTCCAAGGGAAACTGCTGCTGCAAACCATATAGGACTTCAGGAGGAGTGAGGAACCTGTGCCAGTCCTCAGGAATGCATTCAAAGCATCTTCAGCCAGCAGTCAGAACTGCATTTTTTACTTTAAAATCCCTTAGGCACTGGGAGTCTGTGAGATTTTTTTTTCCATTGCCTATCAAGCAGCAGTATTAAAAATGATGTATTTGGCAGCACTGCCAGCCTGAGTAGATGTGGGATGATTTTCATCTATTCATTCTAGACCATCTGCTTCTTACCATCAACTTTCAAAGGCCTTGAAGGAGATGTAGGCCACTGAATTTTATAGCTAAATTTCATGTATACCTCTTTGAAAATTAAAGGATTGCACAGAACACAAATTTAGAGACATCAAAGGGATCTTCTCTTTTCATGCAAGCACTAAAAGCAGTGCAAAGGGAACTAATTACAATTTGCTCAGTTGCCAGATTTCACACTGGAACGAATACAAGCATTTTAGGTTTTAAACCTTACAAACCCGTGGCTTCTAGCTTAATATACTTCTAAAGCCAGGATCAAATTAATAGACTAAACCCATCTTGCATCCACTGAGGCAAGCAACAAAGCCAAAACAGCCTGCAGGGTAGCTCACAGAAAACTTATTTTTTGTATCCCTGCCTTTTTTCTCTCCTTTCTTTAAAATAAATCATATTTTTACATTAAATGTCAGTGCAAACACTAATTCAGCATTTTCAAAATCAAAGCTATTGCATAGATATTTTTTATTGAGCTGATCTTCATCCCTGCTGCTGACAGAGTCTGAGGGAACATGATTGAAATGGCAGCTCCTCATAAAATGTATGGGAGAGTTCAGGGACCTTGGCCAAATGTGGCTGAGTCAGGATCTGCTGACTTGAGAGGCTGAAATCATTACACAGACATGTGAGTTCCAGGCAGGCAATGGAGGGGAAGAGCTGCCCTAAATTATAAAGGAAGATCCAGTGGAAAATTGTGAAAACCAAGAGAATTCCTATACAGCAGAACCTTAGGCTTCTAAGTCCAATCACAGATCTGTCCACGTGCTTTGCAGTGAGGGAGATGGCAGGGTGGAGTGACCCTGACACCGTCTGACATCAATGAAAAGTGAAGCTGGGGAAGAAACTCCCTTTGGCATTCAATCCACATTAAGCCAGGCCTTGGGCCAAAGCTGGTGCTGGCTGGCCAGAGCAGGAGCTTTTCCTGCTCCCCAGGGTGGCCTCAGACACCATCTTAGATTCTCCAGAGATCTACAAACCTTCTGATTTAGAGTTCACAAAAACCTCAACAGAGCACCTACAGAGGAGACTTAGTTTCCACTCTCCAGCTTTCAGGACACAGACTGGTGAGTACTGATATGGTATGACATTTCCACACCAATAAAGGCCTTCAAAGGTGACTACTGAACATTCTTCCTGGGGCCACTGAGATGGGATCACATTTTGATGCTGAAGGCAACATGTGGCACTAGCTTCTCCAGCAGGAATGATTCCACAAGGTCTCAAGAGCCCCAAGGAATAACACAACCAATAACAACCTGGGGTGATACCACCATGCTGGGAAAAAAAAGGTGTATCACTTACTGTTCTCCAGCACTGATCTCCAGGAAAGAATGGATTGTTCATAATCCTTGACAGCCAGAGAGTCAAAAAGCCATCAACACAAGACTCACAGGTTTGGGGCTCCCACTCTCAGTGTCCAGCTTAGCTGCACTTACCCCTTCCCAGGCAAGCACTGCTGCAGTTGTAATGCTGGGAAACTGAGTGGGAAAGGGAGTGAGGAGTTGCCCAGGGTCATGTCTGCACCACACAGGTGAACACCACATGTAATTCACACGTGAATAAGATGCCACAGTGGCCCCCTCATGCAAATGCATCCATCCCTGTACCGTTTCCTCCTATATGGGAAAGCAATCCAAGGTAGCCTGCATGACCGGTTCTAGGATCATTTTTCTGGATATTCACTCCTTTCTCTTGCTTTGTATGACACAACCTGTTTTTCCTCCTCTCCTGCCCCCATTTTGAAGGAGCTGGGTATCTACAGACCAGCAAAGGGATGGGCTGAAACATGGCCAGAAGATGCCCATGGAAGGGAAGGGAGGCCAGAGGATGAAGCTGTGCTTACATGAAAGAGGAGATGCAGGAAAGAAAGAGGAAGAACTGGTGAAACACACAAGCACAAAGGCACAAAGAATCCAAGGTAACTGATCCTGTGCCCCACCTGTCAGACAGCTCAGCAATGGCTTAGAGGTAGAAGTAAAAGGAAGTCAGCAAAGCCAAGAGGGCTTAGGTAGGAGGGGGTAAAACTTGCATGTAGATATCAGATTTGATTTCTTATTTCTAACTCGGTCTCAGAGCAGGTTAGTATGAGTACATACCAGGGGTCTGTGCTGTAACGGGGGTTGTGCCTGCGTAATTTCCTTGCCAAATGCTTCTGCTCCCCTATACCATCTCCACAGCTGCAGTGGTGCAAGATCTGTGCAAAACTGTCCCTCTCTGCTGCACCTCACCCTTCTCTCAAGTTACAGCTTGTGAGTAGCCCTATACAAGCATCATCAGTTTTGCAAGAGGTTAGAAATCCCTTTCCTTCTCCAGCAATTCATGTCTGCCCAAAGAAGAGGCTATAAACCTGTCATACAGCTTCAAGCCCATCAAGGAGTGCAAAGGTGTGCCAAGGAGCTACTGAAAAATCATCCAGCTTCCAGGAGAGCAGGGAAAGCACAGAACCATCTCCCAGAGCATCTGGTTTCCATGACAAGCCTGCACCGAAAAAATAATCTCAGTCTGCCTGTGCTTGAGGCCACAACCGATAAGAGGTGCCCTGTGAGTAATAAGCCCTCAAATCCAAACCAAACCAAGTCACCCTGTATCTTAGATAAGGTTTATCGTTCTCAAGGGAGAAAAGTTGTCCTTTTGTGTTACCTGTTGGTTGACAACTCTGCTCTCAAGCAGTTTGCCAGCTCTGCGGCTCCCATCGCAATAATGCTACAAATAATTTAAGTGCTACCACTTTGGATCAAAATTTTAATGAGGCACTAAACCCACAAAAGGGGCTCTGTATAGCATAATTAAATAGAATGGGCCTAAATAAACAGTAAGGTTTTACAAGTTACATTATAGTTGAAAACAGCTGGGAGGCAAAGAAAGGAGCATTGAGGATGCATGATGTAAAAAGGCATTTCACAGAATGCAAACACTAAAACTTTTCATATCGCACAAACAGTAAAACACTACGAGCACATGACTTCCCTTTGATTTGGAAGAATCTGTGTGGGGCACAGGGCATTTGTTTTTTTCCTTCTGCCAAGTCAGCACAATGAAATATTTCACATGGGAACCCAAACAGTGGCAAAGAGAGCCATTTGTCCTTTGGAAAGAAATAAATACTGCAGAAACAGGTAAAGTCAGTGGGAACATCTGATTCAGTCAGGCCATGGGATGTTGGATCATGTCTTCAAAATGCTGGACAGTGCTGGGACTGCTCAAAATAGTCTTGCAAACAATCAGAATTGTAACAAGTCTACTTGGCTCAGAGCTGCAAGACACTTGTTTCAGGCTCACGCCGACTCCTCGAATCCACTGCAAGCGGTGACGTTCAGGCTGAGCCAACCAGCTCAGCATTCAATGCTCTGTCTGCATCAGGTATTTACAATATCATATTTGTTCCACCCTGTCAATATTTGATCCAAGAGCTGCATAAGTCCTACAAACAGGAAGGTTTCAATTTCACATTAAGGTAACACTGACAGTGGTGCTGCTGTACTGTGTAAGTCAGTGCACTGTTACTCCTTGAGAATGAAATTACTGGTAAACCTGGCTTTCATTTCATTTCATTTCCCCCCAGTCCTCTCAGCAACCCTTCTTCAGAGCCATAGCTATTGCTGCAGTTCTGGGCTGGTGAATGAAAAGTTTCTAAATTCATCTTGGTTTATCATTGGAAGAATCCCTTCTTCAATGGGAGTCAGGATGGGCTCTTCTTTTATAAAATCTGGATCAAAGTTGCTCACGTCATCTTTGGATTTCTGTCAAATGGAAAACACAAAGGAAAGAGATGTCAAAAGTATGTATCATCTGCTTGATCCTCCCTCTGCACCTTTAGTCCTGAGTGCATTGAACCATCACCTCCACAACCCAGGCTGAGCTGACAAAGAGCTTTTTCTGGGATTGGACTGGGAGCAGTGCAAACCTTTTCAATCCTCTGCAGGTTCCTGATAGGGAACCCCCTCTTAGATTTCACTGACACCACCTCTGGGGGGTTCCCTGCCCAGACATGGCAGGGCAGGGCACATAAATCAGTCCCTTCCCTCAAGTAGCAGCACAGACCCAGCTATCTGAAGCAGTTATCAGTTCTGCTCTGACTCCACACAGTCCCTCCTTATCTGCAGAGTGTCTCAGCTGGGTTTTGGGGAGGGGGTGGGAGGATGTTCCTCTATGTGCCAGCCATTAAACTTGCCATTAAACAATAATGAATTACTGGGCCGTGGGAAGACAAATGGCTCACCTCCAGGTGCTGGATTCCTGGCTGTGTGCCACAAAGTGGGACTGTTTAGAATGCACACACACAAGCTGGGTTTTGTGGCACATTTTCATGAGGCATGTGTTTTTCCTGCATCCAGAGCAAGATGTTTTATTGACACTGAAGTTCAATAACATTTATTGACATTGAAGTCCGGTGTTCCCAGATCCTGTCCAGCTCATGGCAGACTGAGCAGGCTCCCTTAGGATTTAATTCAGACCAAGGAACAACTCAGGAGTCTGCTCTTGGGCTGTCACACCTTCCCTGAGTCCCTGATCCAGAGCAGGACTGAGTGGGCCATCACCACTAGGAGCTTGCAGAGTGACCACAGTATGAGACAAACCACTCCAGGCAACCATTTCAAAGACAAGGAAGCCACAGAGACAAACTTGGAAAGGCTGCCCATGGAGAGCAGCACTCTTCACTCAAAGGGCATCCTTAGGGCTGTGTAGCACCAATGGGAACAGGGACAGAACTTGTCCTCTGCAGCCTCTCTGCTAGCTGAACCACTCAGCTGGGTGCTGAACAGAGAGAGAGCCAAGGGAGAAAGAGCCCTGTTGTGAAGGGTCAGGTGGAGTGAGCAGGATGAGGATTACTTACCCTGTTTTATCTTTGGGGCGAGGCAAAGGGTAGTTAGGTGCCTAATCTGCTTCATTTGCCTTTACAAACCTGCACCTTTTCACTGATCTACCTTTGAAAATCCAACATGGAGGGGAAAACCGACCTGTACCACACCAGGTGGCCAACCAGCAGCCAAGCCAAGACCAGAGATCTCACCTCCCTGCTCCCTGCATGTCAAGCTTACCCTTCCTTCACCTCCTTTCCTGTCTCATGGGAACAAATCTGCTTTCAGAGTCAAAAAGAGCAAAAAAACCCCCCCCAGGAATCCCTTTCCCCCACCCCTGCTTGCCACGCACAATCCGGGGCCGGAACGGTGGCTCCATCTGGCGCTGGTTGAGCAGGTCCCAGTCCAGCTCTTTGAAGTAGGGGTGCCGCAGGATCGCGCTCTCGCCGCCCAGCCCGGGGCTGCCCAGACGCATCGCGGGGTTCTTGGTCATGAACTGCAAAACAAAAAGGGCTGTTTGTTTCCTCCCATCCGGCACGGCCATGGGAGAGGGACCCATTAGCAGCTGCACAAAAGCCTGTCCTCAGCTTTCCTGCTGAACCCAGTTGCTGGCCAGACTTCTCAATGTCTTCGTGCTGGAACCACATGCAAGGAACTTGACTCACTCTGTAGAGGAAGAAGTCAGGGTGTATTTCTCCTTGGTCCTTTTAGTGAAATCATTAACTGCCACAATAAGGAAAGAAAGTTGAATTGCATCATTTGCAACGTTACAAATGTTGCCCAGTGGGTTTGGTTGTTATTTGTTTCTGCATTAATTTCTCAGGGGTACGAGCTCGCTCTCAAATGCTGCTCACCAGCCAGCCAGGCTTTGGCCTGGAGTCAGTCCTGAGCTGTGCCTTTTTCCAAAACCTCAGCCTGCTGAAGCACTGCCAGATGCCTACACTTTCCTTCCTGTCATCTCAGGAAACAGAGGAAAACAGGCAAGGCCTTTATAGAGCCCCCCTGACCCTGAGCAGATGAGAGCAGGCAGGTGACTGTCACCTCCCTCACCAGTGAAGCACTAATAGAGGATTTCATTTTGTAACACTTTTATTCTGCTACCAGTGAAAAGAAATCTCCAACCTTAGCCAAAGTGCCCTGACTTGCCAGGGAGCAGTGAGGAAAGCTGTACATCACGCAGAGAGTGTGAGAGGGCCCTGGTGGGTGCCCTCTAGGTCCCAGCAAGAATGATGAAGTGTGAGTGCTGGGGATATTTCCTATGGGGGAGGACGAGAATCCTTTCCCCAGGAAGAAAAAGAGGCTGGTTGGCTCATTAATGTAGGATTATAGTTCTTAAAAATTCATTAATACACAATCTTTCCCCTCCCTTAGAATATTTCTCATTCACTGGAGAAACCAGGTTATGTTTAAACTGGGAAAATAGCTGCTTTTATTTGCCTATTGAAACAGGAGCATAAAGCAAGCTCCACTCTGGTGAAGGTGTCCAGACGATTTCCTGGAAGATGAAAGAGCATTATGTTTAGCAAATAGCTGAACCAGCCAAACCAGACAATCGGTCACTGTTTCAGGAATGACCAAGTCTGCTGCATCTCAGCAATGGGGAAATGAAAAGAAGGGGAGGTGCAGCAAGAGACCAACTTCATTCTGACTGCAGGAGCTTTTCACAAGGTACAAATTCTCCTAGGACGAGTGGATAAAAGGTCTAGTCATTCCCTACCTAGAAAGAAGACGGGGAGGAGAAAAACAACTGCCTGATTTACAGAATTCTCTCTAAAAACTTGAGGGGGTTTTGGAGCCAAAGCAGATGGGGCGTCTGCAGCTGAGACCCTGCAGGACCCCAGACTCTGCTGGCATCAACACAAACCTCACAGATCCAGCCTGACCTCCTGAGCCCTTTGAGGATGTCTGCTGCCACAGGATTCCCTACAGCAGAACCTTTTCCTAGTGTTCCACCCAAAACATCAGTAGAAACAGCTGCAGAGTGCACCAGGGATTTGTCATCAGGAGAGGAGCAAAGCCAATGTGGCTGTCCACAGCTGGGCCCTTCTCAGGCTTCTCTGGACTCTTCAGCCCTCAGTGGTGCAGCATTTCCAGGGTCAGGCACATGGAAAAGCAGAATTTCTGTGTGTCCCCAGCCCTTTCAGCCTGTTTTTCTCCCTTTCTACCAGCAGAACCCCAACACAATTTGTTTCCCAAGAGACTGACCCAAAAATTTCTGTGGGATACTGATCCCCAGACACGGCTTGGTTTCCAAACAAGTAATGGGTCAAGCCAAAAATCTCTCAGAGACCTGGTTCAGACAAGCCTTTGCAAGTCTTGAACTAGACTTCTTTGCTTTGCAAAACAGGCCAGAAACCTTCTGGCAGCCCTCTCTCTAGAAATTCCCTGCCCATCTTCTTTGTCCCCACAGATGGATATCCGTACCTCACTAGTTCTTATTTGCATTGCTGGAACACCTGAAAACTCAAACAAGATCAGAGCTCACTGGTGCTGGGAGTGGTATGGACCAAAATAGTCCAAAAAGATAAGAAAAAAAATGGAGGAAAGAGCTGGGAATAAGTCCCATGTCTCCTGGCTCCTGCCCTACTGCCACCTCCATTACACCAGGAACTTTCTGCTAAAAGTGGAGAGGGGAAAAAATGATCAAGAAAGCAAATAATCTCTGAAAAGGACTGCTAACACACTTTGCTTGAGTTCCCATTCATGCCCAACCATATAAGACCAAAACCTGAACCTGACTGTCCATTCCCAGACCAGTTCAGAGCCCTGAGGATATAAAACTGTGTTTACACTTCTATTTGTTTGATTTATTCTACATGATTCCAAAACTACACCAAGCAAAGGCATCCAATGCAACAACCCGAGAGCCAATGTAAATGCATTCCTGGCTGCTTAAAACACCCTTCTTGATAGGACAATGAGGATTAGGCAAAGGCCATCCCTTGAGGTGGGCTGTTTTGAGCTCTGAAAAAGTAAAACAGCATTCAAAACAAAACAACTGTTCAAATTCAGCCGGTCAGCTCTGGTTTGTGCCCTGGACCCAGGAACTGGGAAACCTCAGTTGGGTAACTCCAGGCACCACCTACCCTGCAATGGCACCAAAAGGAGGCAGGAGGAGAGCAAAGGATGCAAATTCACTCACTGCTGGAACATGTTCCCCTGGCTGGCTGCTGAAACCGACACCAGGTTGCCACAAAACCCTCTGAATCACTGTTTGCCTCCAACAGGAATGAGCTGACCTATGGAACACCCCATCAAGCAGCCCCTTCCCCAGCTGTCAGGCAGGAGCTCAGCGCTGTTGCCTCTCTGGCTCTGTAGAAACAGGGCTCTGAAACACAAGGGTATCAAGGGCTGCAGTGACCTCCCTCCATCCCCCACCCCCAGCACCATAAACCACTCTGGACAGGCTTCTCTCAGCTTGTTTCCCAGGTATTGGAAGCCCCTAACACAGGCTAGCAAGACACTGGAAGTGAATATGAGTCATGCAGTCTACAAAGAGTATCAACGTAACATGAAGAGGCTCTCCTTCCATGGCAGTCAAACTCACACTGGTCTGTTTCAGAGACTGGTCATTACTGCTCCTCCTTTACACAGAATTTCCTGGTGAATTTTGGAGTGGCAGGTCCGTCACTGCCTGATGAAGGGGTCTCTTCTCTGGGAAGAGACTCTAATCTTTATTTGACAATAGACCTGAAAATCAGGAGTGCAAACAATGACTCCAAGAGAGACAGCACTGATGTTCTGCACTGCAACAGCTATGTGCCTTACTGTAAGAGGTGTATAAAAAGAAAAGATGAATTTTTTTAATAACTAACACTCTTCAATGCTATTTAAATTACCAGAAATTATTGCCCTGACATAGAAATGGATGAAGTTTCAGTTTGTGTTGTCCAGGAAAAAACCAAAAGACTAATGACCTCCCAAAGGCTCAAAAGCCCATGAATCCTCCTCCCTCTGCGCCTTAGACAGCACTGACATTCCTCTGCTACAACAGGGCAGCATCTGACAGCCCATCTCATGCTGCCTCTGCTGTCTGATGGCACTTTTAGCAAACCAAACAAGTAACTTGGGATTTCTGAAGAACTTAATGTCAAACTGAGCCTTCCCCTCTGAAGTCAGTAGCTGGAGCCCTGTCCTGAACCATGTAAGAGGCACTTGTGTAGCAGGAAGGGTAAAGCTGAGTGCCCAGACACACAGAGAGGGGAAAGGCAGTGTAGCTCATCTTCCCCAGGATCCCTTCAGCTGCATTCAGAAACAGCTGGAAAATGTCTTACAATGTGTTGGCTATTCCTGGCATCCACAGGAAGGTCAGAGTTTGATTGTTGCTTCACAGGCTGGTTAGCCCTAAATGTTCTTCCAAGGACAACCTTCCAATGTTTTTGCAGGTGACGAGATGCTCAGCAGATTTTCGTGGCAAAATGTCATCTCCTAATGTTTACTGAGTATCTCTAATTTTGCACAATAACCATGAATCCAGCATGGATCTCAACCTCTGGCACACAGTGAAAAAACAGTGTAAAAAGATTTAACAGTAACAACAACAAGGCAAACCAGAGATGTTCCTGAGCAAAAAGAAACATGTCATCACTCAAACCCAAGATGCCTCCAAGCAAAACCAATAGCAACAGCATCAAGCTTAAACCTGAACCGGGCCATCAAGCCCAGCCATGGAAATTATCCCATTCCCAGGGTGAAGAGCCCCTTGGGAGCACCCTCAGACTGGGATCCTTTGGGCTATACCAGCTTGCCGAGCAGCAAACTCGCATGAGGCTCTCGCTGACCTCAGCTAACCCTCCCAGCAGCATTGCAGCCAAAACCAGCAGCCAAAACCAGCAGCCAGCATGAGCCAAAAACATGACTTCACGAGATCATTTGAAAAACTTCACTGAAAGAAAACGCAGCAAGCCATGACAAGAAATTAAAAGCTGGGTATTAGTCTATGGAGAGCCCGTGAAGTTACAGGGAAAAAATGCAGCCATAGCAGTGCCAACCGCTGGGAAAAACCTGTGTCAGCCCTGGGAGCTCAGCCTGAGAGCAGGTGAGGGAGAGCAGGGGATCTGTGCTGGTCCTTCCCTTCACCCACGGCTCCAACCATGCTGGAAAAGGCTCCAGGAGCCCCAGTCTGCTGGGCAAGGCTCTACTGGGCTGTTCCAGTGCTGCTCACATGCAGAGTTGCAACTTCTGCCCCAAGGGGCTGAGTTTGCAAGTCAGTCTAACGGCCTGGGAGCCACTGAAGGGATGTTTGCACAAACCAGATGTTTCCAAGCATTAATTTCCTTGAATTACAAGTTCCTTTTCTCAATACTGGAATCCCTGATTGGTTTTACGTAACTGATGTATGTGCTATTTGCATCAGGACAATTAATTTCATGAGTAAAACCACAGTGACAGATGACATGAAATTGCATCACATTCTAGGAAAACTTTAACAAGCCCAGCTCCCGCCACAGAAGTACTGCACTTCAGGAAGTGGAATGCAACTTTCTGCTCAGCCATTCCCTTCGTGTTGTCAGCCATCTGGACAAAGAAGAAGTCAGTCTTTCTTGTATTAAAAGAACATTTTAGACACACCAGTTCCCCCCAAGGCTCTGGTGTATTTGCCCTGTAAGAGGAAGCCTGTGCCCCCAACAGCTCACCTTTCAAACACAAGCACACAGCAGAGATGGAGGCTATTCCAAATAATACAGGCAGGGAACAAAGACCCAGGAAAATTCATCACTTTATTTTGCCTGGAGCCCAAGATCAGCCTGTCACAGATACAATGGCAGTACCTCAGTCTCACCTCCTCTCCATCACACCCCATGCCTCAGAAAACCCCTATTCAGACGGTGCCAATGTAACAGTCAAGTCCAAGCTGCTAAAGGAAAGGATGATTTCCCTGTTCATGGTTTTAACATTTGCCTGCTGGTGTTTCTTCCATGTGGCTACCAAAGTAAAGAGCAGCAGCACAGGATATTGATGCCCCACAGTCTCTCCTCCAGTAATGAGGGAGAGTGGAGAGATCAGGAGATACCCAAGGTGCTTGTCTTCATTAAGATTCATGCGCTAAACTAAGAGGGCAGAAATTAACTGGAAAGGAAATAAGATTTCTCAAAGATCTATTTGATCTGAGACAAAAGGGAATCATTATATAAATAGAGCAATTACTCTAATTAAGGCTTCCCTCCATGAATCTCTCCACTGAATCCTGCAGTTGCTGAAAACAGTTTGGCTGCCTATTATGTAAGGCAAACAAACCCACGGTCTGGGGTGTCATTAGCCCTCAAACAAAGGAGAAGAAAGATGGTTCTATGGCTCTGTCTGTTAATCTCTATTATCTTTAATGATTAGAAGCCAGGAGTCTTTCTCTTTTTTTTTTTTTTTTGCCTTTTTTAAATAAAAAGCTGCTCATTTTGAGCCAGTCTTGTCTTTTGCTTTCCTAGGCAAGTCTCCCATTACCATCCATGCCAGTCCTGCCAGGGTGATGCTCACAAACGTGTCTCACTTTGCCATTCGACAGCAATCCAGGGGTCGGGCACACAAGTGGGTTACAGGGGGCAAGGGGGGCAGCCCAGCCCAGTTTCCCTGAATGGTGTCAGCCCTGGGAGCAGGGTGGTCAGAGAGCTCTCCCAGGGAAGTCCTTGTACTTCAGGCAGCTCAGCCAGTGCCGGGCTGTGGGTGTGAGCCAGGCACTTGGAAGCCCAAATCCTACTGACCCTTAGCAAGGACTGTGCTGCTGAGAATAGGACTTGGAGTCATCCTGGTTCTCTCGAATGCCATCCTCTGTTTTACTCTGGGGATTTGCTCTGACTGCAGCCACTAGAGGCCATGTGGCATTTCAGCTCCTGCCCTGCACACAGAGGGATCGATTGCTGAAAGCTCTCATTTGTGCCAGTGCAATTCATTGTGGTGCTGAGCCAGAATGTGACCCCACAGGGTGCATGTACCCCCCATGCTGCATTCCTGGCTACACAAAACTGGGAGCAGGTGAAATCCTTCAGTGCAGAGAAGGTCCAGCGCGTGCAATGCCAGGGTTCAGAAGTACAAGAAATGCCCTGAAAGCATTTTAAGGGCAGGGAGGAGGAAGAGACAGAGTGTGAAAAATGTTAACTCCCTTCCCAGATAAAAAGGGAGGTGAAAGGAGGTAAAAATAAGTCTTCAGCCCAGCTCCTAAAAACCAGAAGACTGTAACAATAAGCACGACAGCAGTCACATGGCTAATGTGCCAGCCCCAGGCAAGAAGGACAGAATGTCAGTGCAGTGGATATTAAGCAGATAAACTTGATCTCGCTTTCTCCCAGTGCAGAAATGGCTGCTCGATGCTGCCCAGTCAGAGCTCAAGGAAACAAGAAGGATTAACTGTAATGAAAGCAGTGCTGAGCAAGAGACTAGCAAAATAAACCAAGGTGGATAGAGCAACTCACATGTGGGGACAGACAAATCTGGCTCCAAATCTCCTGGTGGTGTAAACTGATGTAACCTTGCTGGGTATCACCAGGAGAGAACCTGGCCTAAAATAAGGGAATTAAATGTTGTCTGAATAGCTACAAACTTCCTTGCTGTGCTGAAATCTACCCATTTTCCTGCCTCTCTCCACTCATCAACAAATAGCTCAGCAACAGTAATGCAGAAAAAAAAGGCCATAAATATCAAGTGCATTGGCCCTCGATGACAGCTAGTTATTTTTTACATTTCTGCCTTTGGTACTTCTGTAATAAATAATAATCAGCAGAAAGTAACTTTAGTCATTAGATATGTGGAATATTTGACATAGGTTTCTGTTGATGTTACAGCAGAAAGCTGTGTTTTCAGAACTGAGGAGTCACCCTCACTTCCCCCAGCTGCAAGGGCTGCTCAGACAGTATCAAACTCTGGCTGCTGGTTTTCAATTACCCCAGTTGGACTATAGGTACAACACGGGGACATGCAGGTCCATTACTAAATCAATACACCAATCAGAGTAACACAAACATGGAGGGAGAAAGAGCATCACATTTAATAATGGACTGGGGCCATGATCCTGCTCTCGTTTTAAGCAGGGGTAAAATCTCCCTTGGGTTGCACGGGGAAAACAATTAATCCTTTTCTGATAGTCCTGTCAAGAGGAACTGGGAATCTGTTACACAACCCTGGGTGGTCTATTTACATAGGGTCAAGTACAAAGGGGACTAAAGTGCCCCGGACAAACCTGCAAAGGGCAATTAAGAATAAAAAAGCCAGGAAAATACTTCAAAGGAGCTTTTCTCGTAGTCCTGGTTATATTTCAATTCTTTTAATTTTAAAGTCCCTGAAAAGACACAGCATGTCAGAAAGTTCAAAGCTGGAGGGAAGAGTGAGACCTAAAGCCCTGAATAGCCTGGACAGTCAGAGATTTGTTACCCCTGTAGTGGTGTGGAGACCTCCCAGTTAGATGGACTGACCCCCTCTGCCAGGGGCTGCACAGCTATTGCTGGTCCTAATCATTCAGCATTCCCCACTCCAGGCTGGACCCACGTTCTCAAGGGAATCCTTGGGCCTTTCCCTGAGACTGGGTTTTAAGGGACTTCACCAAACCACTTTTAAGGGTCTATAATATGACTGTTTAACTGCAGCAGAGATGAGAAGGGAGCCTGGGCCACAAGTCTTAGGCTCAGACACGGGAACTGCTCCTTCCTTAAGCACCAAGGAGTAAGCAGGAAAAAAAGGATGGGGAAGACAATGTGGCACAGTGAACGCTCCTGCACTTTTTTCCCATCCTTGGCAGGAAACAGGAGGATGAGTCACACTTGACATTACAATAGGCTGGGCTAGGAGCTTTTTCTGAAGTAAATCTGAGCTTGCACGCTGCAGACTTAAATGAGAAGATAATTTGAGCCTGTTGCAAAGGGAAAGGTGAAAGACCTAATGACTATTTTAGGATGAATTTGGCCTTGGCAAGCTATATACAGATGGCTCTAGTTTTCTTTCACAGTGAATTATTCACAAGCATGGGACTATTACTGTGGGGAAGAGAAGCACTTGAGAAAGAGGTGTGATCAATCGAGAGAAGTGATTAAAATCACTGGGGAAAGCTGTTTGCTGTTTGAGAATTAGGAGGGTAAGAGACAGGATGTTACAGAGGTGGATGTGCAAACTCAGGAAAAGAAGGTAAGAGGGCAACCTGTGGTGGGGCACAGCCCTGCCATCTCACCACGGTACGTGTTTATGGCAGAAATGGTCTAGGCAAGACATAATTTAAAACTGAAGAGTTCCTTCCCAACTGGGAAACAACAGGCTCGGGGAAAGTGGTGGCTTTTGCAGTGGTGGCTGTGGAGCCAACCAGGAAATGCAAGATGAAAGCATTTCTGAAAGCCAAAATAAAGGAAAAATGTGTACACAGATCCAGCACAGAGCTTCACAGAGAGATTTAAATATCAGCCTCACTCTGAAAGCCAAAGCTTAATCAAATGGTGACTGCCAGCTCTGAAGAGATGCCAAGGAGAATAATTTATTGGCAAATTTGAAGGCTCTTAATATTCATCTGCCTTTATTAGCAGGCTCCTCAGCTCTGATGATAAAGCAATGAGCTCATCTAGCTCCCTCTTTGATTTCAGTGGGTCCACCATTGTGTTGCTCCTTTTCCTTTTAAGCTTTATCTAAAAAGTACTCCCACCAGCATCTGTTCATTCAGAAACAAGTTCATTCTGGCAATTCCAGCACTGCATGTTTAAATAGATTATCTGCCTTCTTTTGTCTCTTAGAAAGAGGGAACCTGGCCCAACTCTGTAGGATGCAAGTGTGAAGGAGAGACACACACCTTGTGCAGAGTGAGGAAAGGGAAACGTAGGCAAGCCTGCACCCATCAGCATCTGTGGCTGCCTTGTTTCACACCTCAGAAGTGTTCAGGAGAGGGCTGGGAAGCACAAACACAGGGATTTGGTCTAGTTCATATGTGGCCAAACTGACTGGACTGACAAAGGACTCAGGGAAAAGGCCAGGCACAAAGCCAGTAGGAAGCATACATGGATTGTGCCTGGATGTGTTCAATAAAGCACAGTCCAGGGATTCCAAGGGAGGAGGCAGACACCCACCATGGCATCTGAGCTGATGACAGCTACTTCTGACATCCCAGTACCCAGGGGTGTTCAACCCCAAGCAACTGCAGAGTATGAAGAGAATAAACATCTCCAGACTTCAGAGGACCTCACCCTCTGTGCTGATGTCAGAGGCGAGCAGCTGCAGCAAGGAGGCAGCTTGGATCATCCACATCTCTCCTGAACTTAGACATCCTTGCCAGCAGTCTGAAACACGCCCTTTCCCATCCACCTCTCTGTCACAGCAAACCATTTTGTTTTGATTATGTTAAAAAATCCGCCTCTAAGTCTTTCTGCTGGAAGAACTCCATCCCTTTGCCACCTCTCTTCATTAATGGCATTTTCAAGTTGCCTGGAGTGGTGGGGCCAGTCTGGTTCAGCACAGAGCACTCACCATCCACAAAGCCTTTCTGAAAACAAGGGGTCCTGGCCACTCATTGTGGCATCCCCTTAGGATGGGTAGTTTAACTTCTCCTGCAACACAGCTCAATGTTCACTTTGCTTTCTCTCCTCTCTCCTTCAGCAGGCCCTGAATGGAATTTCCATAGGGAAACTTCTCTGTATCTGTATGTGGCCTTCCAGTACTTAAAGGGAGCTTATAAAAGAGAGGGATAGGGTCTTTTTACACAGACAGTGATAGAACAAGGGGAACAGTTTCAAACTGTAAGAGGAGTGATATAGGCTAGATATAAGGAAGAAATTCTTTATTGTGAGGGTGATGAGGCCCTGGCACTGGTTGCCCAGAGAAGCTGTGGATGACTCATCCCTGCAAGTGTTCAAGGCCAGGTTGGATGGGGCTCTGAGCAATCTGGTCTAGTGAAAGGTGCTCCCAGTTGGAACTACATGACCTTTAAGGTCCCTTTCAACCCAACCCAACCTATTCTGTGATCTCTCCTATCTTTTTACTCTTTGGCCCATTACGGTGTCTGGACAGTCTGAGTCTCCAAAGGCTCTGCTGGAGCTGTTATCCTGCATCCAGTCAGACAAGTCTGCTCTGTGCACTGACCACGTGGGATGGGGCATTAGAACATTCTCAGTATTTCTTTGGAATGATAAGTGCTCCCCAGGAAATCCTGGACTCAGCTTACACACACAAACGTAACAATAAAATTTATCTCACTTTATCATCCCCTGGAATTCCTGGGAAATGATGGGAAACACTGCTCCACTTCACTAGAAGAGGGACAGAGGAAGCTGCCCTTCAAATTTAGTTTTTCTTCACCTAGTATCAGCTGCAAATTTAGGGAAGAAAACCCTAACACACATACACACACACACACTTTCCTAAGAGCCACTGAACTTATTTCTATATACACATATGGATACACACAGGAAATCCCAACTCCTTCACCTTGTGCTCCAAGAGCCACAAACAAGTCCATAAAACAGAGGTTATCAGAGCAGGACCCAGCTCCTGCTGACCCACAGAGCATCATTATTGCCTGAAGCACCAATTCCCAGACACGACAGCCCCTGATGTTGACCTGGCAGTGCAAAGGGGTTTTTATACAAATCTGCAGGAACAAAGTTTAAAGGATATCTGGTTCAGGGGAAGTGCACTCAGTGACACAAAGCAGGAGAGAGTTCACTCAACCAGACTACTTGCCTTCTGAGTAAGTGTCACTTCCAGTCTACTATACCCTTGAAAAACACATCAGCTGCAAGTTTTTCTCTTGCATCTTTGGCACTGTATTGCTGATGAGATTTTTCTGCAAGATACATGTCATGCTTGCTCTCAGTTGAAGCTCCCTCACCTTTCTCCTTCTCTTTGCAATAATTCAGCAGAATTTGGACTCCCCTGTGCTGTTCCACCTGTGCTGGGTGGGAGCAGAGGCTGCTAAAACCACAGCAAATTTCCTCTGCACCTTCCTCTTTTCTTGCCTAGTGGTTTTTCCACACAAAAACCACTTGAAGGCAGACATAACCACTTCTGCCCAGTCTCTTAACTCCAGCAGCGTTTTCCTCAAAATGCAGGTCTTTAACCAGCTGGAGGAGGACAGGCTTTAGTCTCATTTGTCTCCCTGAAACATACAGCTCCAGGGAAGCTTGCCTAACCCTCATTTTTTGAAGCAGCATTTTAGCTAGGCCAGAAGTGTTTCAGAGCCCTCATTAAGACTAGAAGTTAGCACACAAATGCCAAGAGACACCCTCAGCTTCAGCAAACTCAGCTGGGACAGGAGCTCAGAAATGCAGGGTGCAGAAGGCAGAGCAATGCTAGCACTTCCCTGGGGATATGCTGCTTTCCAGCCCCTGCTGTTACCAGGCTCTGACTTTGAAAACATCTAAGCTCATCCAAATTTCCAAGTCTTTGGGCCAACCATGGCTACTTCAGATCATCAGTCCATGGAGCGGCTCAATAGGCTTAGCCTTTCTCTCCTCATCCGAAACCAGCCTTGGAAAGGAAAATCCCTGCAGCTTTCCCCGTGAATTTGCTTCCCATTACGCCATCGACTTTTGAGACCTGACTTTCACTGTGTCCCTCCATTCTCCCCTCCAGCTGAGCTCACTGTGAGCAAGGCAGAGTGATTGAATTGCACCCGAGAAAGCCATACGTGAGGCGAGCGAAACGCGCTGCCAAAATACCGCCCTGCTTATGGGAAGCAAGAGGATTGTATTTCATTTTGCAGTTCACTCAGCTGAATCCCAAAGCCTCTGGCTGCCTGGAAAGCCCTCCTCTCTGCTCCAGCACTTTTTGCTAGTGACAGTTAACAAATTCAGAATATTGATATGCTGTAACAAAGCAATCTCTAGCTGCAGTCTCATCACAGGAGACTCAGTGCAGCACTCCCTGCTCTCTGTGTGCTCACACAGTTTCTCTGTCATCAGACACTGGAGATTACTTTGCCAGCTGATGGCAGAGAGTGTTTGAAAGAATTTATTTTACACACACAAACTCAATAGCTCCTCTGGCATAAACTCCTTGTGACTGCATTCAAGTAAAGCTATGGAGAAACCTTTTTGCTTTGGGAATTGAAATCAAAGCAAAATTTATGTCGAGGATAACCTGAAGTTGTCTGAATCCATTCAGCAGCAATTCTCCTGTTCTGCGTCCACAGGAAAATTCATGCCCAGTTTGACTTGCTCACACAAGCAGAGGAGACCTCAGTTGGAGTCCTCTGACTTGAAGCATCAACATCTGAATTCCCCAGTGACACATTCACACAGGACAGGGTACCCGAGTGAGATGTTCTGCTTTCCTCCTCTGGGAGTATTGACTCCAGTGAAATCCTGCTGACTTACACTGAGTTACCTCTGTCCTATATCAAGGACAAAAAAGCATTACAAAGGGAGACAGACAAAAACTTACATTTCTAGAGAAAAAAAAATAATTCAGCTTTCAATTCTACACAAAGTCCCAGGGCACAGAGGTTAGTTTTGTTTTCCTTGGTACCAGTGCTCAAAAACCTTCCAGGAACACCCAGTGACACAAATGAGATCCTAAGGACGTAGTTTTGTTATTATCAGGAAACTGCAAAGATGAACACAAGGTGCAACCCTCAGAAACCGTGTGGTTTCTGGTGGGGGGGAACTGGGGAAACACAGTTACGCAAAACGAAAGCAAAACAAGGTACCAGCATGTGTAAAATGGGTCCTAAAACCTATTGTCCTTGTTTAAAATGGCACTCTTCATGAAGGCAAATGGATCAAGTGCTTTCTAAGCTTACATATATCTAAGGATCTCTAAGCACCTGCACCTAATTGCACCCTTGTAGCAGAAAAACTTGATTTTCATTTCAGAGCCTTGTACCATTCAAGACTCAGTGAATTCTCACTAGTCCTGTTCAAGGTTAGAGGCCAGAACTTTTAGTGAGGGGATAATCCAGTTATTAAGGCTATTATGGCCTTATCCTGCAATACAAGAGAACCCAGGTTTAATTCCCTGATCTTCCATAGGCTTCCCATGCCATGTAATTACTTATAATCATTTATGTCAGTGCAGTAGTTGAATGCTCTGATTTTCCAGAGCTCTTGACATCACCAGTTAGAAAGCACTGCCATAAACCAGGGAGCTGAAGTGCACATTTTGTTGGAGGTAAACACAGTAGTGATTAGAAGATGCTCATGTAGTCATAATGCTCAGTCTAAGAGAAATATTATCATCAGAAGTCTGTGAGGAAAAGAAAAATCTACATATTTAGCAGGTACAAAATCTACTATCTTCCTTAGACACCTGAGAACACTGACTAAACACTCTACACTGCAAATACAGCTCAGCAGTGATTGTATTTGTTATAATAAAAAAGAAATTAAAGTGTAGGGAAGTTGTTCCATTTTAATCTAGAGCCCCAGACAATCTCATGACAGGATGTTTCCTTCCCATTAAAGCCAACATGCTCTGATGCCTCTAAAAACTCAGCATAAGAAAGGAATAAGGACATAAGGAGCTCTTCTAGTGAACAGCTGTCGAACCCAAAAGGAGGTACTGTGAAGCTGCAGAAATTCAGGCTGTAGCCAACTACCATCAGTGGTGTAAGACAAGATGCACAAGTCACCTCCAGGTAGCAGCCACCAGGGAACAGAAACACTGAAGAACTGAAGGTCTAGTAAAAATATCAGTTCCAATTTCCCACTAGTTAATCACAAGACTCCTGGTTAACACCCTAAATTTCAGCCTTTTCCCCAGAGCAGACATGGGGTAGTGCCTCCCTTGAGCAATGCATGTGCATTTCAGAGGGGCAGTTTTGCTTTCATTTGTGTATCACCAGCAACATGTGATACAGCAGACCAGCAGAGTGGCTGGAGAGGAGACTTTCTTCAGGCAAGTAACCAGCAGTTACTAAGCCAACTGTGCAGTTTTGGAGACACTCAATCGCTTTCTATCTAAATTCTTAGCTCCCTCCTCAATTCTGGCTTTTTTTCTCGTGTCCCATGTTCCTTGCCTGTTAATCACAGAAGGGACCCACTGTTAAAATTTGGGCTCTGAACACAAGCTAGAGCAGCCAGGGGTGACTGCAGCTTGCACTGGCTGTGTCTGTGAGGCTCTTACCGGAATTAGGAAAACAAGCTTTTCATCAGGAGGCTAAAACACAAATCATCTTTTACCACCCCCTGAGACTCCTGTTATGATGAGCATCTACCTGACCACATTTTACCTCCATCTCATACTTATGCAAGATACGTGCAACAAATCCACTCTGCTGTTACTTCAGCTGAACAGGACTTGGCTCAGGCATTCAAGAGTCCCAATCCAAGCACGTGAACATTGCTCCAGGAGCTGCAGTGAGTCTGACCTTCACATTTTTGTATTTTATATATGTTGCAGGTTATTGCCAAAACCCAAGAGGGCCCTCAGCATGACAATCACCCCTGAGCACAATCTGTGATTCAAAAGCTCCTCTGCCTCCTCAAGAAGCAGATTTTATTCTCAGGTGATTTATGTGGAATTTATCAGATGCATCTTCAGCTACAGAAAGCAGTTGCTCAAATCATATACAACAGAAACCCTTCAGCGGGCAACTTCCAGATTTTCACTACTAAAAAGCTGATGAAAATAACTCTCCTCTTTCCCTTAAAAGGCCCATCACTGATTACCCCATTTCTTTGTATCAGTGCTCCACAAGTTGGTATAAATTAATACCTTATCCAACTATTTCTCAGATCCTCTATTACCACAATATTTAGTAGTATCCCGTCTTAAATACATCTTTGTTCACAGTGCTTTTGCAAGAAAAGGGAATATTCTGATTCCTCTGTCTCCAAAGGGTGCTTAGAGATATTAAATGATTTGATGAGGGGCAGGAAGAAGCAGAACAGCCAAGTTAGGTCTCTCAATTCATCACTGTTTTTGATTCATTACAGAAAAGTCAGGCACTTCCAGTGCACTAGGCTCACACACAGCCCAAAATCTAAAAAAGTTTCATTCCCACGTCACAGGCAAAGATGTGAGGCACGTGGATAAAAGAACTCATGCAAAATATGAGGAATACATGGTAGGACAAAGTGTCACCAGCAACAGCTCTCCCTAAACCTTTTGCTGCACAGCCCCATGTTTTTTCTCCCAAACACACAAACCCCAAAGCCCTGTCTTTGCAGGCAGGCAGCAATTCTGGGGGATGTGGGTATTACCCACAGTCAGAACGAAGGGTTATCATGAAGCCTTCACTTCTTTGCCACTGCAGTCCCATGGAAACCATATGGTCAGTACTGACTAAACATTGTGTTCACCTGCTGCTTCCGTTCTGGACGACCACCACATGCTGTCAATCATTAAGCTCTCAGGGGAATGCCCAGACACACAGACATGCTCATGCTTCACTTGCCAAGTTGGCTACTGAACCATAAAAAGGCCATAACTATGCAAACACACCTAAGTGTGGCAGGATGTGTTTTTTCTGTTTACCCTTCAATCCAAGATAAGAAGAGGGTCAGGGTCAGGGTAACCACAATTTCTGCATGTCAGTACCCCAGCCCTGTTTTCTTTTGCTAGAGTTAGGATGAAGAAATCCAGGGAAGAGAGAAAACAGCCAAAGGAACTCACTGCTTTGAGGATTGCCACTGCATCCTGCTGGAGCCACGTTGGGTAGACGACTTCGTCGTTCAGAATGGCCTCAAAGAGATCGTCCTCGTTCTCCGCCTCGAAGGGCGCGTGGCCGCACAGCATCTCGTACAGCAGCACACCCATGGCCCACCAGTCCACATCAGGGCCATACAGCATCTCCTGCAGGATCTGGGGAACAGAGGGGAAAGAATTATCAATCCTGAAGCTTCACAGATAGAGCAGGAGGGGGAAAAGGATTTGGAAACATTAATGCAGAAGTTCTCGCTACGTCCTAAGAGCGCTCTCTGCTATGCTGGTGGATGTCCGGGAATATAAAAGTGATCTCTCTCTGGGAACCCTCAGATCAGCACAAAGGTACATCAGGTGCATTACTCAAGGGCTGAACTAGTTTAGCTGCTCACAGGATCACCTGGAAAACAAGCCCTGAAGAGGCAGAGCAGCTGAGTGTGTGAGTTGACATCGACTCTTCCTTGTCTCTGGCAAGGAAATGTTTACCTGGTTCCAATGGCAAGGCTTTCAGCTGGAGAGGGGTAGGAGTGAGAGTGTGTATGGTGAGAATGGTTCAAATATCAACCACAGACAGAAATATAGTTGTGTTGAAGGATCTGAAACCCTGTCAGAACATCAGAACTCCTGGAGGGCAGCTGTTCCTTAAAGAGGTGTTTATTAATTCTGTAGTGAGATTGGGGAGTGACAGGGAATGCAAGGAGGTTGAAAAAGGAACTGGAAAATGAAGGAGAATTCACTCTCCTTTCAAATCAAAGTGGGACAGCAACTGTATGGCACTCTCAAGATTTTTGCAGCTGTATTTCCATTTTTCACCTCACGTTTTCCAAAGAAAAAATACAGGCTTGTTTTGGTGAATACAGCAGACTGACAGCACATTACTCATGCTTTGTTTGCACAAGGGCCTGATAATGCATTTAGGAGGAAACATTGAGCTCGACAGTCAAATAAGGCAGAGCTAAAGACACCACAGGAGTACACTGGCTGTTCCAAAGCTAACCTATGCTTTTCATATTGTAATCAAGTTTTCCTGGCCAAAGAAAGGTTTCCTGTACCTCTGGAGCAATGTAGTCTGGCGTGCCACAGAAGGTGGCCGTGGTGATGCCGTCGTGAATGCCCTCTTTGCACATTCCAAAGTCTGCCAGCTTGCAGTGCCCCTCGTAGTCCAGCAGCACATTGTCCAGCTTCAAGTCCCTGCAATGAGAATCATGCACTGAGTCACTGTGCCTGGAGCAGCCCCAGCACAAGTGGAGGTAGCATCCCAGGCCTCAGAAGCTCAACCTGTAAACTGGACAACCCTCATCATCATTAAAAAAAAATAAACAAAAGTCATGCAGGAGGGGTTTTCTTTTACTTCATCTCTTACAAAAGGGAGGGAGGAACAAACATCATTCCACTGAACAGCATTTAAAATGGGCAGGTGCTATAGGAGTTCACCCACATGGCTTTCCAAACACACCACAACCCTGGCTGGCAGGACTGCTGCTCGTTTAGCTCTGGGACTCACTGGAGCAGAGGTTGCCAGAGCTGTCAGATTGTGTAAGGATGTTATGATGCAGCAAAATGCACTGCACAGGATGTGTTCTGATTCAGCAAAGTGCTGGAGCAGACAGCTGGAGCTTGGGAGGCAAGCAAGGCCTCTGCAGAGGGGCAGCAGATCCCCTCTTCTCCTGAGGTGTGGGGGGCTCAGCCCCAGACTTCTCTGTACCTGGGCAAGCCTGACTGATAAACCCAGCCTGGCCTAGAACATTTCTGGCAATAGGTCATCCAAAACTTCTCTGGGCAACTTGTGCCAGTGTCTCACTACCCTCTGAGTAAAAAATTTATTTCAAGTATCTTATGTAAATCTCTCCTCTTTCAGTTTAAAACCCTTCCCATCCTATCATAGGTGGTGGCATCTCCATATCAATATGAAAACCCATGGGTGAGCTGAAATCTGAATCCAGCTTGATCCCGTTCATCCTCCATCTATGATCATGAAGTGAAAATCAGCTGGTTGATTGCTCTGTTGTGCACTGGCATTTCCACAGCCCACACCAGCACAGGAAGCCTCTCGGGGGCTCAAGGCATCCCTCCCTCAACTTCACTGTTGAAGTAGAAAGATCAAGGACACGCTGTGTCAGACAATCAGAGCCACATCCTCTCCTAAAGAGACAAGGAAAAGGATTATTATTCTCTTTGAATGGATGGGAAAGCGAGGGATAGAGGTTAAGAAATTTGCCCATGTCCCCCAGAGACAAGACTGAACACCAGTTTCCTGAATTCCAGCTCCGGATCTTAATCGCAAGAGCACACATCCTCTCTCTTCAACTTTAACACAGTTTGGCAACACAGGCCAACAAAAAGCCTTCTTGCAATGCTGCTGCCCTTCCCAGCAGGCCAACCAGCTATCCGGTGGCCACTGAAATTTGGATGGCAGGGACAGTGCCCATGCCTGTCTCAGGCTGCAGTGTTTGCTCAGTAGGAGACACTTATTTTTTCCCTTCTGGGAATCACCAATGGCTGCAAAGGCCTGTGGGCAAAGGCTTATCCTGGGAAGGCTTTAGGGGAACACAGTGAGAGGCATTGTGCTTGGTCGCCCATGCCAGCCCATGTTCAGCAGCAGTTTACAGCCAAAGCTCCTGTTGCTCTTCCCTGTGGTTCCTGGCAAAGCAAGGAAGCCCTCCAAGCATGAAGGCAGGCCTTGTTTCCAGGAATCTGCAGCGATGTGGTTGAAACACACAGTTTATTCTTGGCTTGGGTTTAAATGCAGCAAACACTTTTCAGTCCTGGGCAGTGCTTACTGTTGTGGTGTGTCCTTAAAGGTACAACTGGAAGGGGAATTTTGGTGAACTCCCTTTGAGATCCCCCTTGCAAACTTCCCCCCACTCCCTGCAACATCCAGCATGTCCTGGCATGCTTTGGGAATACCTCAAAATGCACCATCCTTATATCTGAGCCAGCAGAAACACAGTCATGTACGTTGGGGAGCACGAGACAGCTACAGAGCAGGGCCAGCTCTGCCAACCACATCTCTGGGCACACTGCCACTTCCCAGCCTCTGCCCCACAGGACACACTGCAGGAGCCCCCAGATCCCTGTCAGCTTCACAATGCACCATGCCCAGCACAGCTCTGCAGGTGTGACAGCACTCTGCTCTTGCTGCATCCTCCCAAAGAGCCTCTACCTGTGTGATTGCCATTAAACTGTCCGCCTCTTGCTGGGCGAGCACAGGTTTAACCACACGAGGCAAACCTCCAGCCCTTTGGCTTCTCCACAGGGCACGTTACACTCACTAGCAGTGCCTGCTGTCTCCTCCTGCAGCTGGGATACAGGCTTCTCCTGACTTCTGTCCAGCAACGTGAAATCCAACACTTGCATTTTCTATTTTCACATAACCCGTAATGTGATGTTGCTCTGGCCGTCTCTTGCTCAAGCCCTTGGCTACGTGCAGATCATTTCAGAATGACCACACAAGACTGTTCAATGCTCTTTTCTCAGCAAGGTGACAGAAGACCATCCCACACGTCCCTGTCGGAGCAGGTCTCGTGGGCCAGCACAGGGGCAGGCTCAGCCACGTGGCTCCTCTGCTCTCTCCAGCTGCCCCATAAGATAATTCCCTGGGAAAGTTGTGGTTTGAGCATTTTTCTCAAGCCATCCCAGCAGTCATAAGCTCTGAACACACTGCTCGGTGCTGACAGGTCTCCCCACACATTGTAGCCTGCGAACCAGCACAGCCACATGAGAGGAAAAACACTGACAGTTTCTGAGATTTACAAGGAGCTCTTCATTTTCGCAAGAATTCCGGGAAGCTGATGAAACTGGAGGCCATCCAGCTCAGAAAGCCCAAATCTACCTCATTTCCTTAATACTTGCATTTTCCACTCAGTATTTTTAGCAGTTCCATGAAGCAGTAACGGCAGAGAGGTTTTCTGAGGCTGCGTTTCTCAGGTCCGGCTGAGGTTCTGCCTTTCACTGGCAAACCCTCCCTGGAAAACAGGCTGACTCAGAAAGGCCATCTTTGTCCTCACCCACAGCTATGGCACATCGGCTTAACGGCCTTGGTTTAGTCTAGACCCAGAAGAAGTGACAAAACGAGCTGCTTCAGCATCACTCACTGGAAGAGGTGTTCTTTACACATCTGCTGCTCAAGTCTGACATTCGTGAAAAGCACAAAATTACAATTGCAGATGATCTGGTCCTTTTCTGAGGCATCTGTCAAATGCAATTTCCCTGCCCCGTGGAGTTCTGCCAGGGAATATGTGTTATACACGTACCTGCCACTCGCTCTACTCTGACTGCCTCGCTCATTATGTAGAAACTATATTTGAGAGAATAAAATCTGTTGGGTTTTTTTTCCTTTATTTTGGTTTTATCTCTCTGTTGTGGTAAGGGCTGTATACGTAGTAAGGATCTTTTTCAGAGGAGTAGGGGTGGCAGAAACTATCTTCCTGCCTTGGTTCAAGGTTCTCTAATCTCAAAGGTCCAGTTTAAAGCTTGTAAAAGCCTGGTGTTCCCATCTCAGTGCAAATCATTCAGCCACAGAAGCTGTAGGTGCAGAGCAGTGGGAGCCAGACACAAAGGTGGGTGTGACCAACATAAAACTCCAGCCAAATGGTTTTTTAAAATAGCACAATGAAAAATAAAGTCTCCAAACCTGAAATCAGGTACATGAGTAATTCTGGCGTTTCTGAAAGGAAAAATCTTTCCCTTTGGACACTCCTTGGAAACATTTTTGGGTGAGCAAACCCCTTCACAAGCAGGGAGATTTTGATTTTTCTCCACCTCTTCTGCTGAAGTCATCTTACTTCACAGAAATACTGAAATCTCCATCACGATGAAGAAATACGTGTTTCTATTGCCTGCTCTGGTAGCCAAAGCAACACACATTTCCAGCTTCTCAAGTTACACTGCAATTATTTTTATTTTCTTTTTCAAAATGAAGCAACTTCAACAGAGGAAAGTGAAAGATAGACAACCTGTGGAATAGCACAGTTGGTAAAACACTTAAAGAAGAGGTAGGATTTTTCATGTTAGAGGCCTTGCTCCAAATACAGTGGACAACAGATTTAAACCCATATTTTGATTCAACAAGGAGAAGAGATGGAGGTCTCAGTTTTATGTAAAGCCCTAAATGCTTATTTGAAGCTGATATTGTTCCCCATTTACCTTTGCACATAACCAGTGTGTAACCATTTACACAGACCACTGCGTGGGGCTGACATGCTGAGATGCAAAGCACTGCTTTATGCACCCACAGTTTCACAGCACAATCCCTAAAATCCCATGGGATTTAGCCTGTGCACTCCATCCTTCCCAGTACTGCACGGAGTAACATCAGAACACAGCACAGGGACTGCAAAACATAATTTCAACTCCTTGTTTCCTTGGGCAAACATTCTTTTGGGTAAAGAAAACATTTTTTCTGGTTTCCAAACAACCTCTGAGGTGCAAACACATCCAGACCACCAGTGGGCACACAGACAGCCTGGAGATGGTGTGCTGCAACCTGCACTGCAACATAACAGCACAGAAATAAAGGGAAGATCTCTCCAGAGATCTGTAATTACCAGAAAGGAGGAATGAAACATAGCAAGTGCCCCTCTGCACTGTCCTAACAGCCAGAAGTTGTTTTCAAAAGCTGACCACACTGAAGTGTTTAGGGACCGTAAATACAGCCACAGTGGCTCCAGGCTCAACTTCTCATTTCCCAAAAACAAAGCAATAGCAGAAATGTGATATAATGATCTAAGGATCCAACTCAGGATAAGTGGTATGAGTAAGAGAAGCTTCACTGAACGTCCACAGCCATTGCTAGGCCATTTAACAGGAGACAGCACCCTGTCCTCTCTGGCTTGCTTTGGGGAGCCGTGGGAGGCAGAGGAGGCTTGTGGGGAAGGTCGGTCCCACAGCATCTCTAGCACTGTTCCTGGGGATTTTCCAGCCTCATCCCACCACAGCATATCCAACTGCCTCCACAGAGAGCTGCAGAGGGGGAATGTGGCAGAATACAACAGAGCCTCATGGCTTTTCTCTGCTTCTCCTCATCCACCCCTGCTGGCACACAGAGCACAGACCTTTTGACATGCACTGCACCCGTGGATTAGGATAAAGGAGAGATGGATTATGGACACCCAGCCTCCAAAGCAGGCTCTACCCCTCTTGCAACACAAGATGTTATAGACTGATGCAATACGGACTCGTGTCTGGGGTCAGACACAGCAGCAGAACACACAGCTGAACTCTAAAAACTCTCACCCCAGCACACGGCCAAAGACTGCCCTGAGGGAGAGGTCACGGGTGTGTGAATCTGTGCAAGACAGAGGGAGATCCTCACACTCACCTTCAGGATGTCCAAAGGCACTTGCTGTCACTCTTGCACACTCACAGGAATAAGTCTGATTAAGCTTTAAAATACAGTCTTGCTCTGCTGTTTGGGCTTCAGACTAAACTCAGATTGGCAGTACTTGTATGCAGAAGAGCTGTTATTACATTTTAATCTTAAAAGTCAAGCAGCAATTCAAGCACAAGGACAAGTTTCTGCAAGCAATCTGCCCGGGTTAAGGCAGCGCCACGGGGATTTTGGCAGAGATGGGCTGGAACCCAACGCTGCCAGCTGCCCATCTCCCTGACCCCTTCCTGCTGGTGAGGGCTCACTGGAAGCCAGTCCCCCAGACCACATCAGAGCCCTGGCCCCTTCTGGCATTCCCTGGGCTGCTGCTCTGAAGACAAAGTGGCGCCCCAGGCAGTGACTTCTCTTATGGCAAAGGACATTACCAGGGATCCAAGACCTCTCGTGGTCCCACCTCCCCTCCCTCTGGGCACTGCAGAAAAGGGCCTGTGGAAGCTAACACAATTACTCACAGGATTTCATTGCTGCTGAGATGAGCAGGCATGATTCATCCTCCAGTTAAAACAGAGTGGTAGGCTCAAGTGTACATGGCGCAACTGAAAAAGCCTTGCCACACCACAACAGATAATCACGGAGCTTCCACCACATTAGTGGATCTGAACCCTCCTGGTACAGATCCAGGAGGACCTCGTGGGTGTCCCGAGTCCCTTCGGGGTCGGGCACATCTATAAGCTTCCCCTTTATTGTACACAGGGCAGCTGTGGGAGAGCTAATGACAGTGTCCAAAGGCAGCTTTACAAGGGCAAGAAGACACTCCTGTGAAATGGGGCAGCCACGAGCCAGAGCCATTACTGCTGAAACACAGACGCGCTGGAGATTGCCAGGTTGGAGTAATCCCAAAAATGGCATAATCCCTACATGTTTATATGTCCAAATTGGGGCGTGTACATTTTTTTTTATATACACCTATATATAATCTATATATAATTTGCTGCACTTTTATGTGGGACTCTAATTGGGAAACAGGCGTTACAACTGAGGTATCTCCCTGAATCCCAGAGCAAATGTCCTCCCATTTACTGCAGGAAAAGGAGAGGTGGACAGAAAAAGGCTTCGTGTCCAGCTTTTGGTATGCACGCCACGCATTCCCTCTCCGGATGAGCCGCCAGCCTAGTCCTGTGATAGACTCCTCAGTCCCACTGGGCAGCAACACTGGAATTTGCTGGCCCTGAAACATTACTAGCTGAGTTGCTCCCAACAGAGCTCCTATTTTACCCTTGCCAGAAAAAGTAGGAAAGAGAAAAAAAAAACCCAAACCAACCACAATGCTTCTTTTTGTGCATCCCATTGCCTGAAGTCTTCAGAGGAGGCACACAACAGACTGGAGACCCAAATGCATGAAACAAAATCAGATGTGGGCTTATGACTGATGGTGCCAGGAGAGGTTAAAAAGCGTAAGCCTGTTGTGTCACTTTGACAAAAATAGACCAATGTTGACTCGAAGCCTGATACAGAAATTAAAATGAAATCAGGTTTGATCTCACAGCACAACATGGTTGCAATGCTGCAAGATGGAGTGAAAAAGTTATCCAAGATTAG
This sequence comes from Scytalopus superciliaris, assembly GCA_013400415.1. Taxonomy (NCBI): domain Eukaryota; kingdom Metazoa; phylum Chordata; class Aves; order Passeriformes; family Rhinocryptidae; genus Scytalopus; species Scytalopus superciliaris. The sequence continues at coordinate 89,440 of VXBX01000109.1, read as the reverse complement.
CCATCACCAACTGGCCATAGCCCACCATAATGCTGCTCGAAGGCCCTGTCCCACTTCCAAGCTGTCCTGGTAGGATCAGGGTTGGACTGTGCTGCTTCCACAAGCACACAGGGACAGGTCTCCACTTCACCACTGTGTGCCCTGGGGGAATGAGCAAGTAGCCAACACCAAAACAACTCTCCTGCTCTCACTGCTAATCTCACTGACATCCACTCTCCCCACACTCCAGTCTTAGAGGAATATTTCACTCCCAGAAATATCAAAGAAATTAAAAATAAAAATAAAGGTGGCTCTATCCATCAGGATGATGTGTGCAGACTGCCTCTGGTGACAGCCTAAGCAGCAAACCAACCTGTGCTGGTACTGGCAATGCCAGCAGGACTCTGTGGGAAGGACACTCCTGCACTGAACCTGTATATCTAGTCCCGCAGACTTCCCCACGTTCATGTGATATGGATAAGATTCACTTTACTCTGAGCTTGATGCTGAACTCAAGGAACTCAGTGGAAAAAAGTCCTGTCAAGTTCACTTGATTTTGAAATAGGCCCTGAGAAAAAAAAATTACTTAACCTTATTAAGGCTCTGAATTACAGATCCAGATTTATAAAGCTAAGGCTATAGGCGCTAATCTCCTTTCTCTAATGAAATAAACAAAGCTGAAGGCAGAAGTACTATATTTTTAGACAGGATTTTTGAAAGCACCTTGCTTTAGCCCATAGATTTCCACTGCCAAACTTACTATTAACTTCTGAAGGAGCATCCGTGCTGGCCCAGCGTGGATACTTTTGAAAAATCTCACCATCTGCACTGAATTTTTATGCACAGAGCAAAAGAACAGTCTCTGTGCTAGTGACACATTGTGGGCACAAAGCACACAGGCATCCCAGTACTGCACAGGAGGGGGTACTGCCTGGTTCCCCCTGGAACAAACTGACACCATCACTGATATCATTGACTGGTTGTTTTTTTTTTCCTCTAAGATTCCAGGGAATCTGCAGGCAAAGTGCTTTCCTAACTGCTCTGATCTCCCAGCTTCTGGCCACAACAATCACTTAAATATCAGATGGAAGAGGTATTTGTCGGAGTCTAGCAAATGGGTCATTACCCCAAGATTTAGTTTCTCATTTCATGTGGATTACTGTTGCTATTCTCTCATTACAGGTGATTCACCCAGGGCTGTGTGGAGCTCAAGGATCCTGGATAAGCAGGGCAGAGCCAGGTGGAATTCCTGGCTAGGCATGTTGAGCTCTCTGTGGTTCCGCTCCCACTTTGGGGGACTCCTCCCAGACTGCCTCCGTGTAGGAACCAGTGACACTGACCTTTGTGCCAGGTCACCAAGGACAGACTAGATCCCATGTGTCACTCCAAATGCCATACAGCATCAAACAGACCCCAAAGTGCCCATGAACAACATCCCCATGTGGCATCAGGTACTTAACCCACAAGTCTCATTGATCCAGGCTCCCTCGTCAGCTGGCACAGGGAAACAGGTGTTTTCACAAGGCACTTCAGCCCCTCTAAAATTTGACTCACCAGCTGACAAGGCTACCAAAGTTCCCAAATTAGGTGCCTTGGGTGGCTGCCTGATTGCAAGCAAAGCAAAAATAACTCAGAGCAGAAGTCAAGTGATGCTCACCTGACATGGCTACCAGGCACAAAGAGCTGCCAACTCCCTTGTTCCTGTTATATATGAAACAAATGAATCAGAAAATGAAAATAAGTGCTGTCACCACTGAACCCATCAAGACAAAGGATAAAAATGGGACTTGAGCAAGGAAAGCCTGTCTTTAACAGTGCTCTTGAGTTTTTAGCACACTGATATGTCAAGTGTCTCCATGAGAATCACTGCACCCCAAGTCAAATCTCCCCAGTGCAGTGGGGCAGTTTGGCAACATATGACCATGGAAAAGGATATCCAGGGGTACTGTGTGTCTGTATACCTGGGAAAATGTCTCTTGGCATACTCAGATTCTACTATTTGAGCTGTGGAAGACCTGAAGCTGTCAGATCCGTCTTGCTTACACAGGCCTTGACAGCATGCTTGAATGTCTCCATTATAAATCCCTTTTGTCAGGAAGAATACACCACAAATCGCCGCTGAAAGTTATTTCTAGTTTAAGGAGACAAGAAACAGCAGGCAAAAATCTTGATGCTTCTTGTTGAGGCACCACATGAGATCAAAACTCGGAACTGCAGATTTTCTATCCCAACCTCCTATGTTTACACAGGCCAGAATTGCACAATAATACATGTTTTCTATCACAATACAAAAGTTAGTCAACTTGAAGACAAGACGGTTTTCAAAAACCTCCTTGTCTGTGCTTGCTAAAGGTACGCCCAGGTGACATCTGAAGTGCATTGGTTTTAGCTCATACCCTCACTGAAGTTTAGCACACTCCACCTACAAGGCTGTATTTTTATTTTGTGGCAGGAAAGAAGTTCTTAATGTTATTGACAATTCTAGTGGGTTCAATCATCAAGTACTTCAAGCTCATCTACACAGTCAAGTGCTGGTGCTCTCAGACTGGACTGCTGTTTTCAGATACTCTCCATGAATAAATGATTGAGTACTAATGGCAGACCATGGAGGCTCGGGAAAAGCAGAAAGACTCTACTGCCTCGAGAAAAAGCAATAAAAAGGGGAATTATTTTAATATTAACGTGCTGAAATGCATCACTCGCAAAAGACACATTAAAGCTAATGAACCTCTGGACTGTTCTAGATGGATATGCAGACCTGTGTCCTCTCTGCACCTTTGGGACACCATTCAGGAGTGGTTTACCCATCCTCCATCTCTGTTCTCAAGCAGACTTCACAGCGCTTTACTTCACAAATGGTTTGCAAACTTCTTCATGATTTTGCATGAGAAAAGATTTCATGGTACATGAAATAATCTCTTGGTTGTGAGAGCAGAGAACCCTGTGTTGGGGATGGTGGCATGGATGCTGCAGTGTTCTTTGTGCTAGACTGTTGACAGGAAAGCAAGCACACCACGACACAGTAGTTGCTTTCACATCAAGATTACATCCAAGGGCACTTGGAATCAGCTTTTAAACACAGGGTTACTTTCACTTCCCACCTCACCTTGTCCCTGTGCTGACTTTGGAAGCACCACAGCGATACAAATGCAAACCCATCTTACTTCCTCTTCAGTCAGGGTTTTGAATCCCTGAGTTTCCATTGCATGTGCCTGTGTCTCCACAGCCACCCCAGCTACCTAGAACTCGACCCTTGGGCATTTGGTTTGCTGCCCTTACCCCAAGAACTTACTGTCACTCCCGGCACTGCCAGCAACCATCGGAATGACTCAAAACAGAAAACACCCAGCAGCAGGATGACAATGCTTATCAACAGCCTTTCATCCCTCCAAGCAAACCAAAGCAGCTCTGCCCAGGCATGGGGCGGGTGCAGCTGACACCCAGTGCAATGTCTGGATGCAGCAGGCTCTGCCCCAGTGCTGTTCCGAGCTCCAGGGACCAGGCAGAAACACTTTTTGCTGCACATCCCCGGCCGGGCCTGCATGGCAGATTTCTTTGCCAAGTGTTTCTCCACCCCAGCTTTCCATCTGAAGGCGAAGCGCCCCACAGCCCGATGGCTCTGGTGCCCACACGGCACCGTCATACCACAGAAGTCAGAGGTCCAGCACTGGTGACACATTACTCAAACACGTGGTGAACTGCTGTTAATCCCAGCAGCCGAGCAAGCAGAGCTCCCCTCTGTCCTCAGCTGCCCTTTTCTGGGCAGCTGCAGCTTTTCCTGGCACCTGACTAGCAACCCTGTGGCTTTCACCTCGTGTGCATGAGCTAAAACATGGATTTGGGCTTAGAGCCTTCCTGCATCTTGAAAGGGAAGTGTTCGGGTTTAGCACTGGCCAGCTCCTGAAGTGCCACTCAGGGCTGCTTTTTAGAAGACAAAGACAGCAAGGTCCTTTTTTCTGGGGATTTAAGCTTTCTCTTCCATCAGCATGGTCACACTGCTCTCCAACCTGAACCTGCCCAATTTCATACCCTGCCCCATCTTTGCTCTTCGGGGCAGTGAGGGTGCATGCCTGACATGCAGTGCCCTGCAGAGAGGTGCAGCAACAGAGGGGGAATCCAGTGCTTCTCCACATCCCACAAAAACTTCAGAGGCAAGAGGAAGGCCCTGTGTGTGGTATAGCTGCTGGCTTTGCCCTCGGCAGAAGATGGCACTTCATGTTACTCATGCTGCAAGCAGTTACAGGAATCAGGACATTTCCCAGGTGGGTCTGGCCAAGCTGTGTCACAGCCCTGTGTGGTGCCACCACAGGACTTCACAGAATCATAGAACAGAGTCACAGAATGGTTTGGTTTGGAAGGGACCTCAAAGATCACCCAGTTTCAATTCCCCTGCCATGGCAGGGATGCCACACATTAGATCAGGTTGCTCAGAGCTCCATTCAAACTGAGCACTTAAACACTTCCAGGGATGGGAAATACAAAACTTCTCTGGGCAACCTGTTCAGGAGGCAGTTTCAGGAACTTCAGCTGGCCCCTTTCATCCCTACCACACACCCTGAATTTTGCCAGACCCCTGCTTGCATCATGCAGTGCCCTGCTCTGCACCACTGTCCCTTTACACAGGCTGAGCCATTCCTAGGATAAAGCACCACTCAGATGAGCAAGACTGGAAAAATCCTGCCTGCCTCCATGCGAGTCCTACATTGGTGTGTTGTTGGTATAAACCACAGGTTATTTCATGACTTTCTGGCACCTACAACAGACATCATCAGCCAGCAAATGGGACGGGCTGTACATGCATGAGAGCAAAACCACAGAAGGGTTAACCCTGCAGTGGGCTGGGAGAACACTGAAGTACAGAGGGCTCTCAGAGTAGCCAGAGGCTGTGACTCACCAGGAGAGGCTGCACAAAAATAGGGCTTTCAGCAAGGCCCACAGGAATTTCTTTAGGGAGATTCTTCCCCCAGAGACAGGCGAGGGAACTCGCCTCACCTTTCCCATCAGGGAGCGGATCCTGTGCCTGCCCTGCCAGGAGAGGAATTCACTATTGTCCAGCTGGTTGTTTCCAGTCTGGCTAAAAATGGGATCACAGGAGACTAATTGCTTCACTGGAGGAAAAAAAAGAACCAGTCTGGAGCGATGGAATTATTTTGTGGACTGTTGTTGTTTGGGTTTGTTTCCATCCTGGCTTAACGAGCATTAATGACTTCAGATGGGGGGAGCAAAGCCATTAGGGAGAACATGATCCACACAGATACCTCTCATCCAGCATACACTTCTGTCCCAGCCAACCTCTACAGCCCTGATGGCAACAGTGCTGCGCCTCTGCCCATCCATTCCTCCCTCCTCCATCCCTTCAGAATGGAGGAAGGTGGCTGAGAGCAATGGGAAATGTTAAGTTTTCCTTTTTAATCAGCCTGACTGGAAGTGCCAGCCTTCCTGCAGCCCAAATACTTGAGCATGTTAGCTATGCTCGGCAGCGTCTCCCGAAAAGCTGCTGTCTCTTCTCAGTGCCAGGGAAACAAAGGGAAAACGTCCCAAAGGAGCGGATGCTCCTGCAGAAAGCAGTGGAGCCCAAAGCCTGTGAAATAAAGTTTGTTTTGTTTGCAGAAACCACGCTGAATCTTCTGAGACTAATTCTGGTGTCCGGAGAGACAAAATGAAACCCAAAGCCAAGACACGTAATTAATGTTGAAATTCCTCCTTATATAACAGTGCCTGGGCCAGACACTCGCCTGGATAATGCTGCACATGGCCCTGCCAACAGAGCCCAGGGGAAGCCTGGGAGCAAGGGAGCAATGCCTGTGCTATTCCCAGTGGCTACAGGCACCCTTGCACACTCAGTGCTGGCTTCATGGAATTAGGGATCAGGAGCCCATGGAAATGGTGTGCTCCCATCTATAAGCCACCTCTGCTGAGGGACAGCTGTCTTGTAACTGCATCTCCCAGGGAACAGAACAGCTTGAACTACCCCAAACCACAGCAAGGTCTCAAGGAAGACACAAGCAGAGCGAAGACTTGGAAGTATTTGGAGCTTCCTCTGAGAAGAGAAGGAGAATTTCAGCATGAGTCTGGTTTTAAGAAAGTAAAGAGAAAGTAAGGAAGGCTCTGAGACAGTCAAACAGTGACTTCACTTAACCTGTCCTAGACAAGACAGAACACAGAGACACCTGATACTCCATGCACATTTAACTCATGCAGAGCTAACAGCCAGGCCTCCAGAAACCATCATTTGACATCCCATCTCTTCCACATGTCCCCATTCCAGTATCAGCTTACTGGTTCATGGCAATATTTGGCATTTGCTGTCTTGTTTCCTGGCCAGCCAGGATTCAGAGATACCACTAATTGAAGCAGCATCCAACGGCTCTGACAGGAACTTCTCCTGACTGCCCTGTGGAAAACCATCAGTCCTGAAGGACCTCAAAGGCAGCTCTGAGTAGAGACAATGAGGTCCACCAAACAGGACAGGCTGCAAGACAGTTTCCCATTAATTTTAGCACACAAAATACCTCTCCTTCCCCCTGAGGTTGTCCCTGTCAGGGCAGTCACCAATTTGAGTGAGCAGCAAAAAAAGATCAAAACAATACAGGGGGATGTTGGACACAGGGACTTTCCACTCATGAATCCAACTTCAGCCCACTCAAGCCACAGATGATATGTGGCTTTAGGGGTTTCAAAGCCAGTTTCCCTTTGCTCTAGTTCCTTTCCAAAATATTATTTGGGCTTTTTCTCTTCGTGTAAGAATAAGGCGGGAAAAAAAATTCATGATTTCAGGTCTGAGTTACATCAGTCCCAACTTAAACCTACGACCAGCAGGTTGTCTGCCACTGACCAGCCATCCCAAACCTGAACTCTTCCCAAGCAGCACAGAGGACACTGAGAGCTGTCACCCTCCTGTGGGGGTTGGCCCTGGCCCCAAGGAGAGCCCAGCAGGGGCAGGACTGGCAGGACCAGCCCTTGCTCCACACTCTGTGCTGATGCAAGGGAAGAGCAGCCAGGCAGTGCTGCCTTCTGACCTTCGCAGTGGGTGGACTATCACTTAGGGAGCTTGGCCAGCTGGCAAGAGTCAGAGCAGCTCCTTGGCTTTCTCAATTATCAGGGCTGGGCAGAGAAGCAAGAGGCAGGAGCCAGCTGCCAAGATTTTTGCTCCCTCTGTGCTCAACAGTGTCTGAAGGTAGAAATTCTGGCTGTAAAGCCACGTTTGGGCACCAAGTTTTGAACCAGTGATGTGAGGAACACTGAAATGGGGAGCTCCACTTAGGAAGAATGGCTATAAATGATAAAGGGAGAGAAGAAGTTTAGAGAAGGTGCAGGCAATGGTGAAAGCAACATTAAGTTGGTAAGACTGTGACAAAAACATAGGTAAGCACAGGATTCCTCAATCTACAGTTAAGAGGCAAACAGAAAAACAAAGCACACTAACTCAGCTTTTAGACACAGCTCGAGGGACATGGAACCTTGCTACATTTTCATATCCAGGTAAATGTCAAAAGGAACGTAACCAGATCCAGAGAAGGGAGGAGAAAACCCAAAGCCTGCTTGCTAAATGTCACACACCAGCTCACTCTTAACACAAGTGCCACAGAGTCTGGACACTGAGATGTGCTGTGGCTTACTTGAAAATCCTTGAAGAGTCTGAAAGGATCACTTCCTACCTCCTCTTCTACCACAGAGGTTAGCACATGGAATCATTTCCCCCTGCCACCTTGAACAGTTAACCCTGCTTTTCCCCTCCTCCATCCCCTTTCCTTTTCCAACACCATAACCAAAGATGGCATGACTCACTCTGGCAAGGCATTATGACAGTGCTGCCTTCCCTGAAATGTAGATCAGAAGTGCTTCAGATGTGAACATACACATCCTATTGGATAGATTTTCCATGGCAGCATGCCTGGATCAGGGATTTAGCTAGTAAATAACCCCTCCCACTTGGAAGTAATTTTCCTGATTCACGAGCATTTCTCTACTATGCTGCCGAGAGATTTGTGAAAGCAGCTCTGGATGTTAATAATAAATTGTGCTTGTGAAACTTTAATTGATTCAGAACAAATCAGCTCAGAGCGTGGAGGATCTCCGTGGCTTTGAAGATATCCCATTTATACACGGTTGGGACTTGAAGGCTTGCTCCCATTTCCATTGTTTTCAGCTGGAATACCACCATTGCTTCAGTGCAATAATAACCAGGTAACACAAATCCAAGATTAAATTGTGCCTTTAGGCACAGCCTCATAAAAGGGGAGGTTCTCCATCCTATTTACAGCAAAGGTGCAATGACTCAGAGGGCACATGATGAGCAATGCTTTCCCCTTGCTCCATGGGAATAGGCTTCACATCCTTCATCCTGGCCCACACCAGCAGCTAACAAGAAGCCTCAGAACCAGGTCTGCTGGCACACAGAAACAAAGCTGTGCCCACCATCCTGCCCAGGGTGCCACTGGCAGAAAAGGGAATTGTCTCCCACAGAAATTCTGAACTGTGAACTGACAGCATTTACTGCAGCACTGCCATGTAATTGTTAATTCTGGTTTATATCTGTATCATTACTGGCAGCTGATGGCTCTGAACTAGAATCTACAGACACAGTATTACAGTGGTGCAGCACTGATATCAAAAAGTTGCTGTGCGGCTTTACAAATTTCCTCCATTTCCATAAAAACAGGGTACCCATCTGCTCAATGGCATAAAGAGCAAAACCTAAACATCATCAGGATTATTGACCAAGGAACCATCAGGTGCTGATCCTGCTACAGCTAAAAGAGTTAGTCAAATTCTCCCTGGATAGCTACAGCAGTTGCTGCAGGCCATGAATTTCAACAGCACTGATTCCCTCACTGCCTCCCTCACACACACAGCAGCTTCACTCACTGCAACACGTCGCCTTGCAAGAAATCTTCCATTTCAGCAAGTCAGAGGGAGCAGATGCAACAGCACTTTGTTGGCATAATGTTGTAAGAAGTTGTACAAAACATGTATTAAGGTTGACAGAGAGACCTTTTCCTCAGCTATATATATCAGCCTCCCTAATGCTGAGCCAGGGCTCATATTCTCTGACATTAATACTAAAAGCTTCCTCAGTTCGAGATGGGTACAAAGATCAATCATATCACTGGATTAATGTTGGGCAATTCTGGAGATCTCGGGCCAAATGTTTTCAAAATTCATAAAATCAGAGACCTGAATGCCCTTGAGATCAGTGAAAATTTTAAAAGTCAGATGAACAGTTCTGGCTGAAAAGATATCAATAATATTTAGGGGCATTTTTTAAAAATAAGTTTTACATAACGTATTCGATTTTATTTCAATTTTTATTTTTTAATCTTTCTCATGACCTTTATGACTTTAAAATAGAATGAGGAAGGCAGAAAACCACTATTTTTGTAGAAAAGCTCCTTAGTTTCACAAGTCCTAATCTACATATTCCCAGGTGCCCTTGTGAGTTAAAGACTGAGCCTAATTCTGGTCTCCAACTCTCCTTTAAGAACTTGTCTGTAATTGTTACGTGTAGCTATTTCTTAATTGCATCTGCATGCTTTTTAATTGTGAAATGCCTTCATAAGGATTTATTAGTCACAAAAGGAATGTCAGAACACAACTCGCATCTAATCACTTAACCCCTCCACAGATGAGCAGTCCTGCTTATTCTATTGCACCAGTACCAGAATTCCTGACTAACACCAAGCTCTCACTGCAAACATTTGGCAAAGCAGAGTCAATGCCTGCAAGAGTTCACAAGTTATTACATGCAAATGTAAGAGCTACAGCAAAGAAGAGTGAAAGTACCAGAGACTTGCATTTAGGGAAAGGTTCTCCAGCCTTGGGGCAGGTGGATGAACTAGACAAACTCTTGAGGCCCCTTTGAGCTCGGGTTTTTAATGATTTATACAAACTCATTATGTGCAGGGTTTGCAGGTTTCAAATCAATCCCTTTAAATAACCATAAAGGAAAAGTAGACACTAGCAGAGCCAACAACTTCTGTAGGCTATTCAGTAGTCCTTAGTCATGTGGAAAGTTCCACCAAAGTTCACAGACGATATACAGTGGAGTCAATGGGGCACAGAGATCTGATATGTGGATCTCAAAACAGGACTGCTCTTCGTAAGCATAACTGTAAATCAGGACTAAACTGTCCTGCACACTGACTGATTAAACATGACACGGAAACGTGAGAAGCTGGGGTTTTTTTTTTCTGCACTTTCCATTTGATCAAGTGCAGAGAAACAACCCTTTAAGCACTGCATGCCAGAGGCCGCAAAAGAGCCCATCTCACAAGCATTAAACAACCACATCTGAGTGGAAAACTATGTGGAAGATGCACTGTCTAGAAGCACAAATCAGTCTACACGAGCTGTTGACTGTCAGATAAGATAGTCACAGACATCACTACACTCCTGACCCTCAGAAACATCCCTTTATATTCTCCAAAGCTGAATGAAGCATTTCCAGAGACTCCAGCATGAAAATTCCTCTTCTACACTAAGTAGTTGTTGTAGGGACACGGCTGCTGGTATGCTATTCTGTGCCAACATGCAGCTTTTAGCTGATTTGCTTCACTCATTCACCATATAAGCAGCTTATATTTCATTCTTTCTGCTGTTCTCGTAACACAGCACATCCTTCATTTTGTTCTGCTTACATATATCTACTCTGAACTTCAGGACCCCAATCCCAAAAAGCACCAAACCTCGGAGCTCTCCCAAATCCAAGCCTTGAAGCAACAGGGACCTGATCCCACAGCTGAGGGTCTGGTGCTCCACAGAGGGGACTCACACTTGTTGAGCTCTTTCTCACCCTTTCCTCTCAAATGCAAGCAACATGACTCTCCATATCCAGCTGAATTAGCGGGGAAGAGGGAAGCATAAAATACATCAAATCAGCAAAGAGTACCTACAGAGGCATCTACTGTAGCACATTCAAGTAAAAACTTTGAATGATTTGTGTTGGAAAGGATCTTAAAGATAATCCAGTTCCAATCCCCTGCCATGGACAGGGACACCTTCCACTAGCCCAGGTTGCTCCAAGCCCCATCCAACCTGGCCTTGAACACTGCCAGGGATGGGGCAGCCACAGCTTTGCTGGGCAACCTGTGCCAGTGGTTTACCACCTTTACCACCTTCATAGCAAAGAACGTTTTTCTATTATCTAATCTAAATCTACCCTCCTTTAGCTTTAGGCCATTCTCCCTTGTCCTATCACTGCAAACCCTTGTAAAAAAGTCCCTCTCCAGCCTTTTTTCAGGCCTTGTTTAGGTATCAGAAGGCTGCTATAAGGTCTCCAGGCTGCTACAAAGTCTCTCTCATTCCAAAAAGCTTAAAAACATCTCATTGAACAAAAGATTTATCTTTATTCGCCAAGAAAACAAAGTTGTGCCCAGCACCTAAGCAAACCATCGATAATCCCTGGACAGCCCCCTGGCAGCCCATTTGCCTTGCAGAGCAGTGCTGGTATCAGTCACAGATCCAGCCCAACTGCTAATTTACCTCCCTGGGGAAAGGCCCTCAGCTTCAGGGGAAACAAGATCTGGCTCCAGATGTGAAAAAGGGCATGGGATGAGACTACACAAAATCACCAGTTGCCAAAAAAAACAAAACCCAAAAACCACCAACCAAAAAACAACAGAGGGTGAACATGAGGAATCCCATGACTACACTGTCTTGACCCATGGAAAAAGCAAACAGCACACTAATAAAAGTCACTCTGTTAACAGTGGCTGTATGTAATTAGGAAAGGCATTCAGCTTCTGTTCTCACCATGTAATTTTTAATTGATTTTGCTGAAAGAAACCTTAGTGTTGTTTCAGTTAATAGGAGTCTTTCCAGCAAAACTGGTCTCCGTAAAAGGCTTATGTAAAGCTTCCTTTAAGTGTCACAGGTTTGAATTGGCAGGGAATTAACCTATTGCTAAAAGTCCATTCCCTATAAAAGCCCAAGTCATGAGGCACAGGGCTGCAGTTCTGATGGGTCTCCTCCACTAAGGAAAGGTGATGATTTTAGAGACCTGGCCAGTATCCAGTGATCTTTGCAGATCCCAGAGGAGGCAGAGTTTTTCCCCTGTCCTAAGGAGTACCATACACATAAAGGAGATCCTTTCAGGTAACACACAGAAGAGTAAATACTTCCTGTTAATATGCCTATCTTATTTTCCCCAAGAGCTACTGTTCAGGCCCAAGGCCAGACCATGTTCTCATCTGGATAAGTGTGTAATTATCTTTTGCCTTCCAAAGGGACCACGCATCCTATTAAACACCATCAAGTCACAGGACCTACCTAATGGTGGCTGGTGCCACATCAGAGCATGGAGAGACTGCACACCATCCCACATCCAAAGGTGTGATGGAGCACAAGCAGACCCGAAACATCTCTAGGTGGATGGGTTGCATTACATACATCAACACAGACACAAAGGCAGTGGAATGAGCCTCCAGGATAAAAACAAGGTTCTTCAGTCAGCCAACAACCAGTCATTCTCCCAGGCTCTCCAGCCCAGCCTTTTAGCTCCTCTGGCTTCTGGTCAGCTGCATTACATGATTCAATACCTATAACTTTAAGGATGTATCTGCCACTGTGCTGTGCAGTGAGCACATGGCTGTCTCTCTTACCCAACTCCATAGCTCAGGCTGGCAAAACCACCATTAACATGCAGGGCTGCAAAGGTGACACTGCCTGTGCTTCCAACTCTAGCTCGGGCATGTCACTACGTACTGCACACTGTCACCTCTGCAGGTAGTGGAGATGTGTTCTGAAGAGTGACTGTGAGACACATTTGGAGAGAGAAAGAGAGAAAGGTTTGCCATAAAAGTTAAGATTGTGCCACTATATTGGGCTCTATGTTGCCTGTAGAAAGGTCTTACTGTAAACCTCTAAGCCCCCTTCTCCAAAAAAACCCAACCCCACAACAAGCCAGTTTAAGGAAACATTTTCATTTGCCCTCAGCATGCAGATGACTTTGGAAAGTGGACCCATCCACTGGCAAAGATGTACATCAGCCTATGCAAAGGTCTGAATTTGAGGCCAGCAGCACATACCAACCATTCTTACAGTAATGCTACATGGAAAGAAACATCCTGCTTTTAAAATAAACCCTTTAAAACCATTCACTATCTTTTTGCTTTTTAGCAGACTGTGAGGGGACTAGATCACTTGCATTGAGTATGCCACTGTGCAACCTAATTCTGCTCAGATAAACTGCTTTGTTTTGTTTCTGGCATGCACAGAAGCCAAAATATGCTTCCCCTACCCTGGGAACTGCTGAACTGGAAAGTGAAAGTCGGAAAGAGCTGACTCAAGAAAAACAGCACACACAGTCTTTAGATAAAAGTGAAAAACCAACCTACCTACCTACAACAGAACCCAGCAAACTATTTTTCTTTAGAAGTAAGCCTAAAGAAAGCAGCAGTGCTCAAACACTGCCCTGTGAGCAAAGATTTTATTTACAACAACCTTGATTATTACTTTTTTCCTGTCAACATCCAGCATGAGCTGACTGCAAATATGTCGTTGCCCTACTCCTCTGTGGTCAAGGGTGCACAATATACTGTGATGTGACACATAAAAAGTTTGGTTTAGTGTCTGGATGCATTCTCCTGTATGATGGGCAAAGGACCACACTGTATTTGCTGAGGTGGGTTTTTTTTGGGAAGCAGCTATAAATAGGTGCTGCTAAGTTGGCAGCTAAACCTCGGCTTACAGCAAGACAAAGATCTTTCCTTGATAAGGCCAGAAAGCCATCTCTCCTTTGCAGAGTTGTAAATGAAGAAAAAAAATAAAGGTTTGTGAAAATGAAAGCTCTCTTTTAAAAAACCCCAAATGCAGAGAGGTACGTTTATGGGATTTCTATTCTGGCCATGGTTTAATAACAAAAAGGAGTTTCCTCAAAGTGAAGAGCAAACTCACTTAAAATTTCAGTTGAATCATGAAAACCATCCTATGAGAGCTCAAATCCAGCAGGAAGGCCGGTTTCAGTATTAAAAATCACATATAACCAAAATCCACCATCTGCCTCAAGAACATCATTCTCACAGACCTACAGCAGCACTTACAGAAATGCTGCACTACAGCTATTTCAAACTGCTCATGTGGGGCTGAAAAAGGAATCACCAAACACCTGATTTTAGCAGCTACCAGCACTGTCACACCAGGACACAGTGACACATTTCAGCTACTCCTTGATGAACTTTCAGTGCTGGCTTTCAAACCTCTGTGGTGTTTCAACAGAGAGAACACCCAGCTTTTGGCAGTACTCATGGCAAAAGCAATCTGACTTACTGGAAGACTGCTCAATGCCTTGGTTAATGCAGATTCTCTCCTGAACTGCTTAATCTTGAAGTGGGCAAGGAAAATACAGTATTGTTATGTATAAGCTTAGCCCAGAACAAAAACAAATGGCCCAGGATATTCTAGGCCAGCAACTCTCTTGCTGCACTGACTCTCAAAATCCAGAAAGAAGAGACACCTTGAAGACCTTGTGGCAAAATGCCTTCTGGTCAGGCTGTTCCCAGCTTCCTAAGCAAGCACTCACATTCTGATCACAAAATCTCCAAACTCTCTTACACAAGTTGCAGTGATTCCCTTCTGAGTAACTCCTTCCACACTGCAGAGTCCCTCCCAGAGCCCTGTGTTTGTGACCTGACAGGATCAACCTCAGCTCACTACAGCCACAGCCAGAAGCTCTCTCCTCTTACACCTTCCAGAACCCTAACTAATTTTAAGACATCAAGTCATCCCCCTGCAAATCTGCCTCGTGCAGCTGAAGCTACCTGACTCCACAGCTTAACCAGTTTCTCGACCAGATCAAAGCCTGTGCAGTTGTTCAAGGAGCTTTTCAATTACTCCTCCAGTTTCTATCATGAATTACGGCAGCACTTAAGGAGTGCCAAAATCCAGAGGGATCGGTTACTCCTGCCCTGTGACAGGCAGCAGGCTCGGGGGGACAGGATAAGGTGCAAGCACAGTGGCATTACATTATGCACAGACACAGTTTTGCTGCTGAATGATTGACAATAACTACTGGATGTCACTATTTTAAGGATAATGTCATTTCTGTAATTATCTGGCAGGGTCTCTCTTCAGCGGCTGGCATTATTCACAAGGGAAGAACTACACTGAAATCCAGCTGTAGAGCAAGTAAATTTGCTATTCTGTGCAGAAAATCACACTGCTTTAGGAGCTGGATACATATGGTATATATCACTAGCCATTTTCATGCTCTCAGGACCCAGAGAGTATTAAAATGACACTCCTGTATTTCACTGTGCCATGTATACCACATGATTTCATACTTAAAAATATTTTAATATGCTATCCTCACCTGACCATCTGTTTCTTACTTGGAGCTAGGAAAAGACAGAGAAGCTGCTTTTACTTGACTGATCCTATCATCTCACCATCAGAGAAGAAAGTGTTCCCTGCAGAACCCCGAGCCCTTTGGTCACTTTAGCCCTCAGCTATTCTGGTTTTAATGAGTTCAAACCTGGGTTTATCTGTCATGGGATGATGCAGGAATGCCTGTGTTAAACTATATCAAGTCCCAAAGCAAACAACACTTGGCCCAACCCACAGTCTGAAATGGTACTAACAGAGCCTGACTGGGATTGGAAATGGTCCCATCCTGACCCCAGCTCTGGGTCCCAGCTGTGCAACTGTAACCATGCAGCAAAAAAGAGAGACTTGGCATTATTCTTTTCAGTGCTGGCATGCCACAAGTGGGACTGAGCAGGGCTGCAGAAGACCATACTCATATATGTGTGCTTTTCTGCTGGATTCCAGGTAAAAGCATTCCAAAGAAAACAACTGTCTGTGCCTCCTCTCCAGTGCTCTGGATAGAGGATGCCAGAGATGTTCTGCAAAGCAAGGCAGAAAGAAATGTGCTGGCATCTTCCTATTCCATCTGTCCTGTTCTACCTCATAAGAGGCCTTGTTCTGCCCCTGAGGCATTTGGGAAGATGCTGGTCAAATGGTCATCCTGGCCAGGGAGGGCTCTGCTCAGCAGACTGTATCTGATTCACGTTGGCTACTCTGTGCCTTTATGCTTGAGCTGACAGGGGAGTAGTACAGAAGGGAAAAAATATAACCAAACTGCCCCCCTGAGTACAGAACAACAACTAATAACAAAAGAGAGCTCCGTTTGGGAAATAGCTTCCTGAGAACAGCCTTGAGACCTGGAGCAGAGGCCGATGGAGAGAGCAAACAATGCTCCAATCCTGTTGCAAACACAAAGGTGCCAGACATAGACAGGAGGGAAAAACTCCTGCTGTAGGATCATGGCAGGAATGAGAAGACTTTTAGTGGCTGAGATGAGTGGCACTGGATAGGTATGACAAATACACAGGGTTTAAACATGGGTCTGTAGCTACTGTAGGGAAATAGAGGCTTTGGTGTAATCAGCATATACTAACCCTTAAGGAACAAGGCACACGGTGGCAAAAGCAACAGATCCTGACATTCACCTCCCAGAACATCCAGGAAAGTTTAGTTTAATGCCTGCTCAGAAATATCACTCCTTCCTGGAAGTGGTGCACCTTGGCCAACGTGCAGGGGCAATGTGGAGGTGCTGTTAGCCCAGCCGACAACTTTGTTCCTGATGGGCAGCGAGTGGCAGAAAACTCCAGCTATCATGTCAGCCACAGGGTTCAGACAAAGAGAAGGAATGAATGCAGAGCTCACCGATAAATGATGCCTCTTTCATGGAGAAACATAAGAGCTGAAATAATTTCTGCAGCATAGAACCGGGCCCGATCTTCATCGAAGCGGCGCGACTTCTGAATGTGGAACATCAAGTCCCCGCCATTTACGAACTCCATCACAAAGAACAGGCGATCCTTCACACAGGCAAACACAACAAACACGAACACCATTAATCACATCCTCAGCCAGGCTTAGAAAACTCTAAGTAAAACTATTATCTCCCAAATGAAAACAGATTAAGTATTCACGAGACAGCGCATGGGGGGAAATGCTGCTGTTTACGCTGGGGAAAAATCAAGTCAATACCAGGAGGATCTGCGAGTACCTCTTTGCCCTGCACTCCTCCCAAAAGCTTTGCCCCCAGTCATGAAATGAATTCCTGTTCACATCTGGATTGGGTATGTCAGTAGGTGTGTGCTCATCACTGATCAGCTCCTGCTGGGTTTCCCTGAACGATCCTTAGGCTTAAACAGGAGGGAATGATGCTCCTCCATCAGCATTCTCTGAGCTGAGTGGCACATGAGAAATCTGTAAAAGGTCACTCACTCCCTAGTAAACACCTCAGATCTCTGGGGAAACATGTTCCATAACACAACATGCATAACCAGGCTGCTCACAGACTGCAGCTCTGCCATGACAGCACAACATTGTCTCGAGGATATCCCAACATTATTTCTGGAGAATGTGTGTTGTTTTCCGGGTTGGGATTTCCTGCCATACACTTGCATGGCAGCTGTTTTTTGGGCCCTCAGATTCCAGATTTCCCCTGACTAACCTGCAGAGACCTCTGGGTGATGGAGGAACTGATAAGGATGAAGTATAAATCAGACCTTCTGCTGAGCAGAAAAGCAACCTGTGTGATAAAGCTCAGTTCATTACCCACAGCTGTTGGTCTCTGAGGTTTCTTCTTTGGCTTTGTTCTGGCTTTTGCAAAAGCCTACACATAGGGAAGCACTTGCTTAAGCTGCACGCTCAACAGTGAGTAGGGGTTTAGTATGTACAAAAGGGGTGCTTGCTTGACTGTGAGAGGAAGGACACACAGATCTGTTACAAAACTAAACCCTAGAATTGTTGCAGTCTGGTTCTAAAATTTCTCTTAGCAATTGTTCCAGGACCTTCGGTATTTATTGTTTCAGTTTTACTCTGAATATCAGGAACAAGCAGATTGGAAAACAGGCATACAACTCAATTGAGACCAGTTAGGCTTTTAACAGCAATATTTGCCCTTCTTTCCCCACAGGCCCCTTCCCACATCCGATGTTAACCATCTACAAGCTACTTTTAAACCCTCTCTAAGAGGACAAGCATTGTCGTGCTCCACTTTCTGGCAGCCAGCCAGCTTGAAATGACTACGGGTATTAACATCTTGAGACACACACAGCAGAAGAAAAGCAACCAGAAATCCTCTCATTCCTCAGTGGACACGAGCAGAAAAGAAAATGGCTTGTGACAGATGAGGACAGCTTGCTTCCCTGCCCAACAGTCCCTTCTGGGCTCCTTCCAGAAGATAAAGATCATTAAGTCACAGAATCATTTGGGTTGGAAAATACCTCTAAAGATCGTGAGCCACTAACCCAATGTTGCCAAGCTCACCACTAAAACGTCTCAAAGTGCTACATCTACACATCTTTTAAATACCTCCAGGGATGGTGACTCTACACTCCCCCAGGCAACCTTACCACTCTTGCAGTGAAGAAATTGCTCCTAATATGAAATCTAAACCTCTCCTGATGCAACTTCAGGCCATTTCCTCTCATCCTGTCCCTTGTTATCTGGGAGAAGATCCCACCACCTGGCTACACCCTCCTTTCAGGAAGCTGTAGAGAAGGAGAAGGTCCTGCCATACCTAAACACTCCCAGCTGCTCCTCATCAGACTTGTGCTCCAGGGACCCTTCCCCTGTTCTGATGCCCTTCCCTGGACATGCTGGAGTATCTCAATGTCTTTAGTGCAGAGAGGGGCACAAATCTGAACACAGGATCTGTGGTGCTGGGAACAATGGCGAGGCTGCAATCTCACATCACTGCTGTGTGCAGCACCAAGGCCATGTGCTAAACACTATCTCCAGTCTATATAAACAACAACACTTCATTGTTTCTCTCTGCCTTTATTAGAGGGCACTGAAAGACACCCAAGCTGGCTCATCCATGGCAGCACTCTGAGCCAGGGCAGCACAAACTGTGCAAACCCACCAGCAGCCTTGGCTCTTCAGCTCCTATCAGATCTCTAATGCCACATCTTCACTGAACCCAATCTGGCTGTGCTGTGCCTACCTGTTTGGCAGCCCTTCCTCCAGCTGCAGCACAGGTATTGCCTCTGCCTTGCCATTCAGGCCAGCTTTTACATCTCTTTGTTATTCTTTCCCACCTCCTTCCTTGCTGATCTCTCTCCACATGACACACACTTATCTAGCCCAGCTTGTCCAGGCATCTCCTCAAGCCCATACTTAAAAGAGAAATCCCTTTTGCCAGATCCCCCAGCAGGAAGTAATTTAATTTACCAGCAGCCTGACTAGGGATGGTGTGTGTGTATTTATGTAAGTAATACATATGCTTGTATAAACATGCATACAGTTAGGGGAACACACATGGATTTTCTACTCTTTCCTTAAAGGTGAGCCTCGGGGAAACAAAGTTAACTCTTCATATCTTAAAACATACATGTCCAACTTCTTCAGTGCAGGCAAAACCCCATGGCACACCCCAGACTTCTCTACTATGATGCCTAAAAGAAGATACTACTTCTTTCTCAAATGTTCAGGTGAGCACTGAAACAGTTTTAAAATTCACATCAGTGCTGTCATGGAATTAACAGGTTTTTTTGCTAAAAATTGCTCTTGCTTCAATCTGCAAACCTGAGCAAGTATCACTGCATGTGTTATACAGTCACCTGCACCCATGGGCAAATTTCACAGGTCAGGCATATATACAGAACTTTGGGCTAGCCAAATTTTTTATTTATTTGTTTTAAAGAGGTCCAGCTAATTGTCAGCTCCAACACTGAGAAGTCCCACAGGGCTGCTGCAGGAAAGAGCAGGATGGGTATCACAACTGGTTTGTAAAGCAGCATTTGGCCTGCTACATGCCTGGCAACAAGCATTAGGAAAATCAGCACTAATGACCATCCTTTGGGAAATAATATCTAAAAGCCAGGCAGGGCCTCCCATTTCTACTCTTAAGCAAGACCATCAGCTTGCCAAACTGTAAAGACCAACTGCTCTTCCAGGAATCACTGGAAACTAAAATAAATAGTGGTATTCTATTAAAAAAAAAAAAAAAAAAAAAAAAGGGGGAAAAAAAAAAAGGGGAATTTTATTTTCCTCATCTGACATCAGGAAAAAAAGAGAAAAGAATCCTTATCAAGTTACTAAAATTTTGTGTAAGACTGAGGCAGGGACAAATTTTGCAATGTAGTTACTTGGTATGTAAAGTCCTCACACTACTTGTAGACATTGATGTCTTGTAATTTTGTTTCCAGGAAGATGCTGGTTTACTAAANGGGAAGAGAGAGAGGAGGGAGGGACAGGTGGGAAGGGGAGGGAGAGAGAGGGAAGGAGGGAGGGAAGGATGGAAGAAGGGGGAGAGAGGGAGAAAAAGAAAAAGCAAGGAAAAAAAGAAGAAAAAAAAAAAAAGGCAATTTGAAGCCAGAGGAGTAAGAATTAGTTAATGACTTTAAAAGGGGCCAGGAAAAGGAGGTCTTAAAAGAGCAGATAGTTCAGACACTTGCAAATTTGACCTGACTTAGAGTTATGCATCTCCTCTCTCAGGGATTACCAGTGGGAATTAGGAGGAGTTGAAATCTGGGTTGATTTTTGACAGGGCCTAATGCTGAAGTCCTCACACATCTATTTGCCTATTTTGCATTGCGCAGAATTTTCCCTGATCTGCTATCTCTGTTTGACATCAGCAACAGTGAGAAAAGAGCATTTGAATCAACAGGAAACAGTGACACGAAAGGCTTCGCAGCAAGAGTCAGCCACAGGAGGAAATCACACTGCACCATTCCTGGACTGGGATCGAGATGAATAAAGCCACAGAGCAATTGTTACTGTAAATTAAAGAAACACTTGGAGGAAACAAATTCCGTGGGATCAGGTGGGCCCATTTCAAGGCTAGCCAACACCTAGAGATTAACCCTGACAATTGTGCAGGAGAACTGCCTGGTTTGGGCTTTTGGTTTTTTTCCATTTATTTGTTTAAATTTCAGTTTTCCATCCCTATTCATTCTCCTATTAGCAGGGCAGGGGTTGTTGAAAGAACATACTCTGCCCTAAGGGCAGTGTTTGATAGCAATTACATATAAACACTGTATTTGTTTGTTGTCTTAGGTGGGGGTTTTGGTGAGGCTTAAAGAAAATCCCTGACTGCAAAAGCCACTGGGAGGACAATCCATATGCTGGTTCCTGCCCCTTGCAAACACAAGCACAACATGAGATCCATCACTTTAGCCCTTTGACCTCACCAGCTCTACAAGCTGTTTGGAACCCTCTTATCTTTCCTCTTCATCATCACAGGAGGGAAAAAAATAAATCAGATTTTATTAAAAGAGCCAGTGTGATGGCCAGCTTCTGCTCTCTTGTTGTTAATAGTCATAGCTGATGTTCATGCACAGGCCACACAAGACCAAAGACCTCTGAGGACAGCTTGGGCCTTATTTCCGATCACAGCCTTTCAAGCGACATAAATCACAGAACCACCAGGGTTGGAAGACCATCTAGACCAACCCTCAACTTAGCACCACCATAACCACCCCTAAACCACATTCCCAGTGGGACAGGGCATCATCACCATCCTGCTTCAGGCAGCATGGAGGGAAGAGATGAGGAAAGACAAGCATTTCCCATGTACAAGACATGGAAGAAGACAACAGCCAAGCAAGCTGTCTGCCCTTCCTGCCACCCTACAAGACCTGCTGTGCCACGGGAAGCACAGAGGCCAGGAGGGACTTAACAGAATCATCAGTGGAGGTTCAGAAGACACACTGGAAAACACCAACGGAGGCTCTCCAGCCTCTAAAGACACCAGGAATAGGCTTGGACAAGCTCTGCACATCCCTGTTGCAGCGCAGCATTCCCAGATGCTGCTTCTGCCCAACTGGTTTCGCTGCAGGACAAGGGGATGAGCTGCCCCACCAAGGACACAGCACAGCTGGAATTTCACCCAAGCTGCCATATAAGGCAGATATGGAGACCTGGCTAAATGCATTTTAGGGCAAAGGTCCAATCTTCCCCATCAGGAAAAAGTCAGCCTAGCTCAGGAATTCTGCTATGTTTGCATTTCATCTTTTTGGAAATAATTCATGCACACAACTCCTTAGAAAATCAGCTTTGGGCTCAATCTGAGTTCCCTGAAGCCAAAGGGTTTCCCCATGAAAACAGTCATTTTCCCCTGTTTTGGCAGTTTATGCTTTGCAGAGCAGAAGGCAGGCTTTCCAAATCATCCCCAAACAGAGACAGCTGTGTCACTGCTTCCCAGAGCAAGTTCATTGTTTCCAAAAAAGAGCAGCAGGGCTTAGGGAGCTTGCAAGCAAATTATTACAAGATAATTACAAGAGCTGGCAGGCTCCCTCAGTGCTCCCAATGTTCCTGTTCTTCCTTCGTGGTCCACAACCCCCACACAAAGCAAATCTGCCTTAGGTCTTTCTGGGAGCGAGCAAACAAACTGTGATGTCTCAGTACTGGGCTTTGGAAAGCCACATGTCCATCTCTCCCAGCAGTGCAAGTGGCCATCTGTATCTGGGTCAAGGCACTGCAAAGCACAGGATCTGCAGGAGGAATAATAAACAAGTTTGTTTCCTAATATTTATCTTTGAAGGACTAACGCAGCCATGCCCCTCTCTTAGATGCTGCTCTGTGCTGAAATGCCTGTTCTCCATACCCAGCCCTTCACAGAATCTATGAATTCCTGTTGGAAACATCTCCCCTCCCTCACTGCAGAATTCAGTATCTTCATGAGGGAAAGCAGAGGGGCAGGCACTGATCCCTTCACTCTCACGACCAGTGACAGGACTTGAGGGAACAGCATGAAGCTGAGTCAGGGTAGGCTTAGGCTGGATACCAGGGAAAGATTTTTCACCCAAAGGGTGGCTGGGCACTGGACAGGCTCCCCAGGAAAATGGTCACAGCACCAAGCCTGTCTGAGGTTGAGGAGTGTTTGGACAATGTTCTCAGGCACATGGTGGGATTCTTGGGGTGTCCTGTGCAGGGTCAGGAGTTGGACTCAATGATCCTAATGGATCCCTTTCAACTCAGCATATTCTATGATTCTATGATTCCTTCACAAAGCCCTTAGATTCTATTTTCCAACATATCCCTGTTGGAAATGCCTCCCCTCCATTCCCAGCCCTTCAACCAAGGCAGCTGCTCCCAGCTCCA
This sequence comes from Scytalopus superciliaris, assembly GCA_013400415.1. Taxonomy (NCBI): domain Eukaryota; kingdom Metazoa; phylum Chordata; class Aves; order Passeriformes; family Rhinocryptidae; genus Scytalopus; species Scytalopus superciliaris. The sequence goes on along the minus strand of VXBX01000109.1, from coordinate 66,406 downwards.
AGGGTTACAGGAGGGCAGGCTCTTCAGGGGGGTTGTACATGGCAGTGTTTCAAAATCAGGGGAGATCACAGTTGTCATAAAAACAGGCTCACCAAGAGTGAATCACCGCAACAACTCTTGCTCAGCCCCAAATTCCCAGACAAAGCCACTCTGGTCTTCACTGCAACGGAGCAAGACAGTGAGTGATGTCAGGTGAAGATGTGGTGCTTTGGTTTCAAACCAGAGTAACTACATCAAGCAGAAGAGAAGGAACACCTTTGCTCCTCGCTTGCTGAGCTGGAACTACCCACATGTGACAGTGCCACTTCTCAAAGAGGGCCATGGCACCTGCTGCCCCAGCCCAGGACTCGCACCCGAACACGGCGGAGAGGCAGCAGGTTTTACAGCCATCTGCTCCCCGAGTGTGGTGCTCTCTGAGCTGTTCCACCTCCCTGCTTCAGTGACTGTACCCACCAGCCTCAGGAACCACTTCTGCCTCGGGGAAATCAAGCCACAGACAGCACATACAGCCCTGGGGCTATGGAGATGGGGGGCAGTCAGTGTGTGATGCAGCTGAAAGGCTGAGAAAGGGAAGGTTTCCTCCCTCCGCTGGTTTGGTTTGGTTTTTAAGCCAGGAGGAGGTGCAGTGGAAATTAAGCAAACTCAGAATGGGCATAAGGGGCACGTGGTGTCTCCTCCAGGCTGGGCAGCTGGTGAACACATTTCTGAGAAGTGTAGGTCACTTCCCCACTACAGGCTCTTTCTTATCTCCTTTAACAAAGAGTCACCAACATTGCTGTCACAACTACTTGAGCGGGGCAGCTATCACCAGTTATCACCCCCATCATGCTCTACTCTCTGATGCTGCTGACAGTGGGCACTACGAGGCTCCCCTATGGAGCCACAGCAGAGAGGCACACACACATTGCCCAGAGAATAATACACTGGCTCTTTCCATTTGCATAAATAAGCTCTGCAGGGTCCCTCGGGGTGAAGGCTGCCTTGGTGCTTGTGTGCACAGGGCAGCATTAACGCCGAGCTCATGCCAGAAGAGCTGAGGAATGACAGCCACAACTGAGGGCAAGCCGAGGGGAGGTGTGGGTTCCCATTTGGCCCAGGGAAAAAATCAAAAGAAATCACAAATCTAACTGCACCCTCCAAATTTTTGCCCCCATTTGCTTAGGTACTTGGCTGAAATCCCAAGCTCACATGGTAGAGACCTTCTGTAATACAAACATTCAGAGGTCTGTCTGGAACAATGCATCTTCAGGGGTATTCAAGTGAATCATATGCACATCCTTCCTCCTCATGCCCTCCCTTCAAGACAGGCTAATTCACAGAAGGATTACATGATTAGTTCATCTTTCCACTAGAAACTTTTACATAACATATAGGCAAAAGGAAGATTTTTATCAGTCTTGTTCGTCTGTATCTATTCCATTTGAAACAAAACCAAACCTCAACTGGGGAAAAAAATCCCTCAGATACTAAGTCAACCAATTAAATTATGTACAAAAATGCCTGTTTCTTTAATCCAATTAAAAAAATAAAAAAGACAGTTTGGCCACTGTTAAGAAAAAGTATTAAAAAAAACCTCACGGAAGAAACTGAAAGAATTTGCAAGAATTCAAAGAAAGTAAAATAAAGCCTTCCCCTCCACACCTTCTGAAATGGCATAGAAAACTACAGAAACACTCCTAGCCACCTGAAAGATCAAAAACCAACAGACTTGCTGAACTTAAGAGGGGAATAAATTGAGGAATAAGGAACTAAAACGTATCACGCTACAGACATTACCTGTTAATCAAAGATTTATAGGACATCTGCACCCCTCAGCTGGCTGCTGGCATCATGATGTCTCAGAAGAGAGTAGTGCTGTAAACATGCTCTTTTTACAGCCCTCAGTTCAGAAAAAGGCTACTGGAAATCATGTTTTCAGTTTGGAGTGACCAACCTGCGACAGCTCTGCCCTGCTTTTAAAAATACTGAGCTCTTCACTATCTGCTGGCTCAGGCTGGGCTGGGGAAGGCTAGAGACTTCCACAGCTCAGCCAAAGGGCTTCAGGAAAATTAAGGATGCCAAAACACCCAAAGGCCACTCAGAAACAGCTCCCTACGAGGGTTTGTCAATCCATCCTCTCACCTTAAACATCCCCTGCAAAGCAATATGGATTCAAAGAGACTAAAGCACCACGGGTCACACCTCAGTTTGTTACCTCTTCTCTGAGCTTTGATTGCCTTTGTGTTTTTTTCTTCCCCCTGTTCATCAATACTGGCTGGCACCTGCTCCCTCAGGCTGCCTGAGAGTTGCTTCAGTTTTCAGCCCTTTTTATATTGCAACTTCCTTGATTTTAAGGCCAAAAAAGATTAGTTTCACATACTGTGGCTAACCATAGGCAACAGCATCTCCTTCGGCTACCTCTGTACTAAGTTTGATAATTTGTCCAAGTTACAGTCCTCTCCCCTAAGCCACTGCAGATGGGGGCAGGCATTTAACAGCTTCATCAAAATGCAAGTATCCAAAGTCCCTCAGCCATCTGGGGTGGGGAAGTTACACTCAGGAGCTACAACACAGTGATGGCAGCTGCCCCTTCTAACCCTCCAGCTCATGTTTTCACTTCAGCTCGTATCACCTCAGCGTGCAGCCCAAGTGTGGACACCAGGCAAAGTTCACAGATAGAGTCAGAAATGTCAGTCTGATCTTGTTTCATCTCGTGCAAGCAAAACCACTCTGGCTACAAAAAAACCCCGACCCTGAGCGTTCCTGCATCAAAGTGACCACTGTGAGGTGTCACTGCACATGTGGGAGAGCCTTTCACCCCAGGCTTTGGGGGCCTCACACAGCTGGTTTACTCACAACCCAAACCAGAGTGCCAGCAAACACGTCATGGGGTTTTGGGGGATGTGAACCCTGTAAAACCACAGAAAGGTGCACTTTTGACCAGTCTGCCTTTATTCAGTGCTAGACAGGACAGGAGCCAGAGAAAAGCAGACACTGACTGCCCCTCCTGTGGTCACAAAGCCAACACGAGGACACCACAGCACACATACCTGCAGAAGCCACACCTGAGAGTAAAGGTGGAGAGGAAATTCCCCTGGACTTCCTTGTCCAAGAGACCCCAAAAAACTAACTCACTGCCCCAGGACAACTCAAGTTCCTTTAAGCCTGACTGCTGGCTTATGGCCAGAAGCCATGCCAGACTTACCAAGCTTTTTGAAACATGCCAGGCCTAGAAACAGGATGTCCCAACATCATCTTCACTTGATTTTGACTGGAAGCAACAACACTGAAGCATGTTCTGGTCTTCCAGCACACTATCTTGGGGCTAGCACAGGCCTCAACTCTTAAGAATAAAAGAAGAAGTCTCAATGCTTGCAGAAAAGCATCCAAGGAGTGCATTTGGCTGTCAGGTGAATGCACATATGGAGCTGTGCCTCCACAACATGCCAGAGAGGGAATGCTGGGGGTTCAGAGCCTGGGAGGTGATCAAAGCCTTCCTCTCTGCTCCCGAAGGGCTCCCTCTCAGTGCCTTCCAAGGAGAACATCAAAGAGGCCTCACTGCTTCCTTAATGCCTACCAGCACACTCCAGAGTCTGTGTCAGGACACTTGTTCATCTACCAGAGTCCTAGGAAGGCTGTTGCTGCCTCTCCAGCCTTCCTCACCTCCACCACACCATGCTCTGCCCGGGGTCTGCCCTGTGCTCTACCCATTTGGTGACAGTGGAGTGGCTGGAGGACAACCAGGCTGATGCTGGAGATCCCCTGGAGGGACCAGGGCTGAGGGACTGCCCTGGACATACAAGGGCACTTAGACCTCCCATGTGCCACTGGGAGACCAAGCTGCCACTGCTAAGTCCCACCAATTTGGCGGGTGGGCTCTCACTTGAAAATTATAACCCTGTCAAAGGCTTCAGGTTAGCTCTAACACTTCTAGGAGGTGAAATACAGGCTCAGCTGTGTGACCCATGACATGACGCCCACACCAGTCCTGAGAGAAGTGCCCCAAGATTCAGCAAAGACACAGAGAAACCTTCCCGTTCCATGTGAAGAGCGTGACCTCAGCCTGCAGTCTGCAAAGGGAACAAAAAGTTGCGTGCCAAACAGCAGGCTGCCCTCGTAAAATGGGACCAGTTCAATGATTATGCTCTCCTGGAGTCCCAGGCTGGTCCTGCCTGGCTTAAATAGCACCCCTGCCAGCTATTATCTTGAAGGACGCTCGTTATAGAAAATCATGTCCCTCTGCCAAGTTCTCGTGTCTCACTATTTTTGGAACAACATGGGCAGGCTCTGCCTCAGCAACTGTCAGCAGAGCCACAGGCAAAGCAAATCCATATAACGATCAGGATGACAGGGACAGTGCTGGGAACAGCACTGCCTGAGGGACAGTCCCCTGGAAGGACCCTTTGGTCATGAGAAAAGGGATAAGGGCAATAAACCCAGAAGCTATTTGACACTATTTGCATGGGAAGCTGATCTCCCCCAGTCCTTCTCATTCTCATGCATATGAGTGGAGACAAAAGGATTTAAAAGCAAACCACCTGTGAAGGAAGGATAGTTCCTAAACCCCAAAGAAGACAAGACCTACTTTCTGAAAACTCATTTTAATTAAAACATTCCAGGATTCACATTCCCCAGGATTACATTACTGACTTAGCTATTTATACATATAGCCTCTTTCACCCCTTCTAGGACAGTATTGTTGAGGTGTTGGATGACACCAATGTGAGGTTAAAAGGAAAAAAACACTTTTTGGTGCTTGTGACCCCTAATGTAGGATCCATGATTATCCACAGGTCCCAGCACCTGTCAGCAACTCACAGATTACTGGAGCGGAAGCATAATCCTCTCTGACACTAAAGAATTACTCTAAGGCCCCAGAAAAAGCAGAGGTAAATGGCTTAGGCAAGGTGGAAAGCTCCTAAGGCAAGGCCTTCAATTAGAAAACAAAAACAGTATTTAAAAAGCAGAGATGTGAGCAAGTAAGATCTCCCACAGATGCAGCTGGAGCAGGATTAAACTGCACCCCTGCAATAGAGCAGCAGGACCTCTTCCTTGCCTTTCACAGGAAAGGAATCTGGAGGTGCAAGTCCAAAACTGCCCAGCCCAATGCTGGGCACGCAGAGGGCTACATCCAGCCCTCACCAGCTTGCTGGGCAGGTGATATTTCCTCTTTAGGCTCTGAAAAATGTGACCCACAGCAAGCAGAGACAGCCCTTGCAGCTCCTACCACCTAGTGGCTGCAGGATTTGGCTGTGATGGAGTGAGGAGGCTGTTTGGAGGTCAGGCAGCCTCAGCCCACCCTGGGCAAATAAAGCCGCCTTTGCTGGCAGGCAACCACTTATGCTGCATCTGAGACTAAATTAGGACCACACTGAGCACAGAGGCAGCACAAGAGAACAGAAAACCCTTCTGAAAACCATCAGTGGCAAATGTAAGCAAAGAAAAACCTCAGCCAGCTCTAAAACAGGTGAGAAAAAGTAGAAGCAATATAGATGAACTCTGGTAATGCACTGATGTTTCGAGTACTTGTGCCAGCTCAGCTAATCATAGAATCACGGAAAAGTTTGGGTTGAAAGGGAACATCTAGTTCCATGTAGAGGGACACCTTTCAGTAGTCCAGGTTGCTAAGAGTTCCATCCAGCCTGGCCTTGAACACTTCCAGGGCATCCCTGGAACAAAGCTGCATTACTGGTCCCACACAACATCACACCGTGTAGCAGAGACATGTCCCAGGCTCTTAAAGTCACCCCCAGGCTGCTTAAGTCAGGGGAAGAGTTTGCTGGTTTGGGTGGAATATTATATAAGAGTCAGAATTCAAGCAGCTCTAGATCCAGCCAAACCCTCAGAGCCCCCAGGCACTCTGTTCTAAAACTGTAGCAGCACCTCATGCACTTCTGAGCACCTTCCTTTCCAGTTTCCACAATTTCCTCTTGAACTGGGAATGGGGAGGCCATAACTGGACACCCCTATCTTAGGTGCAGCCTCACCAGTGCCAAGCAGGGGGGATAATCACTCTCCTGAGCTCCTGAAACAGCCCAGTACATAATTAACTCATGTGCCATGGGACTGCACTGCTGGTTCATATTGAACTTAAGTCCTGGGTACCTTCCAGCTGGGCTATGACCCTGCCAGTCCCAGCCTATCCTGATGCATCTTATGGGGGATCAGGCTCTGACATTGTTTTGACACATGGTAAGAACCCTCAAAGTGACTAGTTCTTGAAAAATTCCTATGGGCAGGCCCAGTAGGTCATTATGTATCCAAGATCTCCATGGCAGACTGGAGTCATGCTTTGTTTTTTTAACATGAACCCTTAATATCACCTTTTCAGAGTCCAGGCTGTAAGTGTGATACATGGGATGTGGTTTCCACATCACTGCAAGTGAAATGAGGTATTGTTTTGTGTAAGCCTGCCCTGAATTCAAACATTTTTAAATATGGTTGGAGGCTGACAATTTTGAAGAAGTGGTTATTCTTTATATATTATATATATATGAAGATATGTGTATATATATTTTTTTCTGCCAAGTTCTTGTAAATGGAGGGGACATCCCAGTACCATACAAAGGATGAGCAGAAACCCTAAGTTCATATCAGCCTGGCTAAGCCCTCCTGGAAGGATTCTGTCCAGTGAATATCCTGCTGTTGCAATCATTTCTCTACTACAGCAAAGGGATTTAATTATGCTTTTATAAGCAATTTAAATCTGGTTATTCTGGATTGAAGTGGGTGTCACTGAGTGCAGACCATGGGCAGAAGACATCATGAACCACAGTAGCCTGAAATCTACGGTTTTTTTCTGCAAACCCTTTCCGTTTTGTTTTTGTTTATTACTGGGGGGAAGTAGTTTTCTGTTACAGATAATCCAGGCAATGAAGCACAGCGGGATTCAAGTAAAAGAGGAACCTGGGAAAGGCTGGAAATAGCAGGGTCCTGCTACACAAGCACCACTCCCTTGGCACCATTTCAGAGACTGACCAGCAGCCCTGTGTTGAGGGCACCAAGGGCTGAGGGGTTCTTCCCTCTGCTCCTCTGATGACCAGCTGGTCCAGAAATTCCTGTTCTGGGCTGCTCTACTGTTTAGCAACCTCTTTTTCATTTCCAGTCTAACTGTACCCATGGCCAGTCTAGACTCATTTAATCTTAGCCAGCATCTTGACAGCTTTGTTTCCCTCCTCACTGTTAGACATCTGCAGACATCAATCAGATCCTCTTTTTGCTTTCAATTTGCTAGTCTAAGCAGGCTGAGTTCTTCCCTTTTCTTCCTCTTTGCAAAAGACTCTGCAATTACTTAACCAGCCCAGAAGACCTTGTCTGTACCCACAAGACTTGCATTCATTTTTGAAGATGATAGACGGCACTCACACAGTGACCTTAAATCTTCCTTAAGTTCGTGGGAAATACCCTGCACAGCCCAGGAGAAGGCTTGTTATTTTCACATCTACACTGCAATTCAGTGAGTAAAGCCATAGCAAAGAGCATAGCAACGAGTGGCAAAATCCACTGGTATCCCACATTTGACCTCAAACAGAAGGCATCAATATTGGGCATTTCTGATACTCAGGAAAGCCATTAAAAGTTGAAATATGATGAAATAAAAGAGGAGTTTCCTTGGTTACTAGTGACAACAGCGAGCTTTGTGTTTCTGCTACACAGCCCAGGTGCTCTGTGAACCATGTGAGCTCTGCATTAAAAAAAACCAACACAAACCATCTCATTTCCATTGCATGAGTCTACCCAAGGGCTCCACCCTCAGCAAGAGCAATTCTTCAACCCCATTGCTGGCTGTTGCATCAGCCCACTGAAAAGAGAAATGGGTGGGTGGCAGGATGCATTTGTCTGCTTTTTTTTTTTTTTAAAGTATTTTGGGTTTATGTAGGAGGAGCGAAGCCACAAATAAAAGGGCAAGTTTCTCCTGCCTCTTCTAAGAGAAAAAACAAGCTCTACTGCCATTTAGCAAAGGACAAAATGCAAGTGGAAAGGAGCCAAGGCAGTTTGGAAGAGCTACACTGCAGGAAAATGCTTCAACCCTAGTTACGAGCTTAGCTGAGGGACTCCCAAGCTCACCTTGCTGGTGGCAGGGCTGTGGCCACTGTCTCCATCTCAGCCACTCCTCCCTCCACCACCCACATCAGCAAAGGCTTCCCACCCACAAGCACACACCAAGTGAGGTTCTCAGCTGGGCAGGCAGTGCATCTGCAGTCCTCCATTGAGGTACACATGGCACAGGTGACAGCAATGCTGTCATTTGTCATCTCTACTCAAGACAAAATACCAGCTGTAGATGGACCTGAGTCAGTGTCCACCCATGTCAGTCAGACCCTTTCCAGGAAGCCCAGAAGGATCTTTTGTTCAGTTCTGACCAGTATACAAAGGCTGGCAGAGACAGGAGGCTGTCCATGCTTCCAAGTACAAATCTTTGAGTTTGCAGAAAATTCAATGCAAACACAGTCCTGTTAAAATTCAGATAGCAACAGAACAGAGCCTGGGATCCCACAGCAACCCGAGGACACTGCAGGTCTGTAGACTTTCGCACATATGCACTGGGAAACATTCAATGGCACAGAGATGTTTCTAGGGAAAAACTCTGTGTCTTACCAATTTGTTAGGGAGCTTAGAACAAGCCAGGATTTTGTTTGCCAAATGCCCAGCAGATGTTAGAGGTGAAATACAGCAGAGTGCTCTGTTCACCCTTGAGCAGAGAGGTTTCTCCTGGGTCTAAGGTGGACATTCATAATGGGCCAAGGGCCAAATATACAGTAGAGTGCCTCATGCCAGCCAGTGCCAGGAGGAGGGCTCTCCACTGCCTGGGCTATACTTACAGGAGTCTGGAAGCAACAGTAGAGCTTGGTGAGGAATGGGTGGTTCCTTGCTAAGGAAAGGATGCGTTTCTCAGTCATGGTGCATTCAACATCATCATCCTGGAGAATGACGTCCTTCTTCAACACCTTCACTGCATAGAGCTGCCCACTCTCTTTCATCTTGGCAAGCATCACCTAAACCAAAGGGGAGAGTGAATGGCCAGGGCTGAGCCCTCGGTCTCTGAGCAACATAAAACCTCTCACACCTTCTCACAGTGGAAAGGTCAGTCATCTCATGACCAGGCTTGTGGATGAAAGTGAGTCAGCCTGTTAGTCTGGGCATCAGTGTGCAATCAATGACACATGCTACTGCCTGCAGCACGCTTCTCTGGACAGAAATACCTACACACACTGCTCCCATGTCCTGCACGGGGATAGCTGGTCGAAGGTCACCCACTGTGCCAGGACAAACTCCCTGGGCAGTGTCATTCATCTCACTTCACTCCTCAGTTATGAAACTCAAATGTACAATTTCGCATCAGCTGTGTGGCAAAGCAGAGAAACAAAACCCTCATCTCACCATATTTGAAACCACTGAATGTTTCCTTTAAAGGAGAAGTCTTTACATGCTCCAAGAAATGCTGCCCAAACGAGTGCTAATGCACACACTTGCAATTCCTGGTATGGGCCCTGGCATGCAGCTGTTCTTTCAGGTGCTAACTTTTCTTTTTTGTGACATCCAGTTCTTAATTTTGCTGTCAACTTTCTTTCTCTTCCCTTTTATCCCTGCTCTCTGTAACCAACTTTTCTGCACAAAGCAAGTACCACTTAGTACTTACACTGGAGTACCACTGGACAGCCTGTGTGCCATGTTATGAAATGACTCCACCTATACTGGAGCTTCTTAAATAAGGAATGTGGTTTCCCACAAAAGAGCCACAAATAACTCTCACCTTTCCAAAGCTTCCCTTTCCCAATACACGAAGGAAGGTCAAGTCTTTGATGCCAAGTTTGCTGGCTGAACTTTCACTAACATTGTTGCCATCCTTCAGGCTGCCTTTTCCCTGATGTCTCAACGTAGATCTTGAAACCAGTTTCTGTGGAAGAAAGCAAAGAATTATCAATCTGCATAGAAATGGTACTTCTGCCTCAGAGGTGCTCACAGGTGGCCAACCCCCCAGCCTGGGCATTTGGGACCTGCTCAGCGGTACTATGTGGCCTGTGGAACAGAAAGTGTGTTGGTAGCCCCACCCCACAGAGCTGCCACGTGTGACAGGCCAAACTTGGCACTGCTCAGGCATGTGCTGAAATGTCAACACCAGCTCCTGACCTGGGCATCATTTCGAGTTGTAAACCCACTGCCCAGCAGTTCCAAGAGGCAAACCTGACTCTCTCCATCCTCACTCTCTATCTAACAGCAGAGCAAGGAGAACTCTGTAACTTCTGCAGCAGGTGAAGTGCTGGTCAGATCTAGAACCTGAGCAGATTTCACCTGAATTTCTTAGGTTTCTACCTGATTTTAAGACTCTGACTCAATACCCAGTTCAGTGGGACCCCAACTTCAAAACATGTTTCTTTCCCACATCTGGGCTGCTGGCTTCCTCCACAGCTGTAAATTCAGTGGAAGGCTGTTCATTCCTGGCCAGCAGTGAGGTGCTGCATGTTCAGGAATTGTACCAGTGTTTGCACACATTTCTAGAGCTCATAATTTTGAACTAGACAAAGATCAAGTTGGTCTCCAGTGCTCTTAGTTAACAGCTCTCCAGGTATGCACACACATACAAACGAGCGCTTTTATTCAGTTTATTAGTCTGAACAGAGTCACAGAGACTTCGTGAGCTCCATCTTGTGACTGCTTTGGTGTACAGCAAAGTGCCTCCTGCACAGGAGACTTGTCACCACGGGGAAAGAACCAAGCACATCCATAGAATGATGGAATGGTTTGGGTTAGAAGGGACCTTCGAGATCTCATTCTAGCTGCTGTGGGCAGAGACATCTTCCACTAGACCAGGTTGCCAAAAACCCCATCCAGCCAGGCCTTGAACACTTCCAGGGATGGGGCAGCCACAGTTTCTCTGGGAAAGCTATTCCAGTGTCTCATCACCCTCACAGTAAGGAATTTCTTCATAGTATCTAATCTAAATCTACCCTCATTCAGAATAAGCCATTCAGGGCTGTGTTTACAGCACAGTCTGAGTATTTTCCTAGAGCTTTCAGCTCACAAAGAACAAGAAGAGATCATTAATCACTAAGTACAGATTTTTATTTTTTCTGATTTCATCTCCTTTTGATGTGCAGATGATTCAAACAACAAATGTTAACAAGTGCTGATTTCTGCAGAACTGAGAAGGGAGTGTGGGACTTGTGTTTCCCTGTAACTCCCAGGATAACTGTCCCCCTGAACTGCTCCAGGAGGAACAGTGAAGATAAGACAGTCTGCTATGAACCAGCTGAAATCCAAAGGGGCAGCACAGCCTAATGAGCATCCTAGGCTGATGTAGCATGATGTGGCTGATCAATACAGCTGCCTAACTGTATGACAAGATTTACCATGCCTGGGAATTATGTTTCGGGTTTTAATATTTTCTTTTTGGTCCAACACAAATAAATAGACCAAGGTTTTATTATGGGTTACTGTGATCTCAAGCAAACTCACTTTTCAAAATTGCTCCCAAGGGAAACATGATGAAAACTGACTTGTTATCAAACGACAGCTTTGATTTTCATTACCAGCATTTTCACTTAAGTTTTTACAGTGTATTTTGAACTTTCTGAACAGATTCAGATATACACCAGCTGGATTTTTACGATGCCTTAAGTGCTGACAAGCAGAAATTGTACAGATACAGCCAACCCTGGCAACAGTCTCCCAGAGGTCTGTCTCAGACAGCAAAGACCAGAGATCACAGAATGGTTTGGGTTGGAAGGGACCTTAAAGATCATCTCGTTCCAACCTCCCTGCCATGGGCAGGGACACCTTGCACTAGACCAGGTTGCTCAAACGATGCTGTGTTGATGGACCAGAGATTTTTAGCCAGTAGTGAAGAGTGAAATGGTTTCCTCAAGAATACTCAGAAAAACAGCTGGGAAGAGAACCAGGCCTCTTGCTGAGCTCTTCTTTAGGTCTATCACAAGCCACATATGCAGACAGAGCATTTGTACTTGCAGTGAAAGTGAAAAAACGCACAGCATGAATTATATTGATCACTGATTAGTTAGGGGCCTTATTCTCCTCTCATTCATGACAAACAGATAAAAGCACTGCAAAGCATAAACATACAGCAAAGCAACACCTATAGATTAAAGCCTGCGCCAGGGCAAACCTGGATATCAGACATCCCAAGGCGAAGCTTGGCCACAAGGCACAGACAGTAACAACCCACTCCTGCAGTCCACAACCCAACACCATCTGTTCTGACTGAAGCCTCTGCCTTCTCCTGCACCCACACACAGGCTCAGTGGTAAATGGTTCAAACCGAGGAGGAAAAAGACAAAAGACTCACCGAATTTGGGGAAATGCTTCCCGGTTGCAGACCCATGCATGCCAAGGTTTTAGCAAGCTCTGCTGAGTTCACTCCACAGTTTGGAGCAACGTTTGCTTGGCATCGGATGTGGACGTTCATTTTACAGACTGACAGGGGTTATGGGAGGGATGGAAAGTAAAAGCAAAGGAACAATTAAAATAGCTTGGAGGGATTTATTGCTGAGAAACAACTTAGCAATTCTGCTTCAGGAAATATACCCATCTGGAGCTACTCTGTATCTTTAAACTAGAGGGATTTTTGTCACTGATCTAAGCAGAAGAAAAATTAGGACTCACAAAAGAAAATAAAATCCTGAAAATCCAGAAGAGACCCCAAATTCTCCAAGTAGGGTGCCACATTGCCTGAAGCTATTCATAAGCAAAGACTTTTTAGGTACATAACTACCACTGCAGCTATGCCTACAGGTACAATTGGTATTTATAAATGCCACAGAATTTGCAACAAATGCCACCTGCATTTTCAGGTATCTAATTTGAAAGACAGGGTCTAGTGGGAAAAAAAAAATAAAAATCATTCTTGCTCTAACTATGAGCACACACACCCCCTCTTGTGGGAGATGAAGGCAAATAGAGACTTAGGAATTTACACTCTGGATCACTGAAACAAAAACATAACACCAGGACATGCTTTGTCATCAATTAACAGACGGGGTAGTCAGCCTAATGCAATGACCTTTTTTTCCCCTCTGGTGCCTTTTCATTGCCTTATCTCATTAGCTGAGCAAAAACCTTCAGGTAAAGGGAAACTATGAATGCAGAAAGCAGAGTACTTTTAATAATGCAAGTTAAACAAAGCTGTGCTGAGACTGCAAAGTAGAGTCCTTCTGGCAGCCAGAGATTACAAAGTAGATCAGAGGGTTTTTTAACTCTTACGAGGATGAATATTCATTGCTCAGCTTTCTCTTGAAGGCTGCACAAATCAAGCCCACACAGTGCATCAAGAGTCTAAAAATAAATGGATTTTGTGAAAAGGCAATGGTGAGAAGCTGCTCACTTTTACACTGTAGACCCTGTCTCATGATTCCCCAGAGCAGGGACCCGCAGTGGTCACAGAACGTCGGCACTTTGTAGTTGTGGACGCTGAACTTATGAGGAATGTTGATTCCAAACCTCTGTTCAGTCACCTGAGGCACCAGAAGAAAAGCACAGGTTTAGAATTCAAACACAGATATACAAACTGATGTTCGTTTACACAGAGGCATTTAAGTGCAAAACTAAGGAAGCAATTCCAAGTCAGAAAATGGCCTGACGCACCGTCTCATTGAGGTTTACTGCAGGTGAACAATGAATGACCAGCCTCACCTGGTGTGAGCCAGCCCTGCTCTCCTTGGCTGGACTGCCTGGCAGAGCAGATTTTAAAATTAAATGTCTAGACCTTAAATTCTTAAAGCCAAGTTAGAAGTGTGGATTACCTCACCACAAGCCAATTCCACTGCAGTGTGAGTTACAGCAGTTTATAAGCCCACAGTTTTCAAATTATTGACTTGCATACTCTGTGCAAATATGTAACTTTAGGTCAAACTGTCGATTTTATTAACTTTAATGTACAATAGCTTTTATAGCTCCTCCTAAAATTCTCATTCCTCCTCTCATCCTCCTTGTTATTAACAGGCTTTCCTTTCAGGCACACATTTCACTTTATCACTTGCTCTCAGCCCCTTTTTGACCTTGTTCTTTTCCAGTTGTAAATCACTCAGATCTTAAAGACACCTTTACAAATGTTCCACTGGCTGAAGAAACCAGCCTCCATTTAGCAAATTCATCACTTTTGACTTTGTTTCTCAACATTCAGATCCTGGAAGGCTGAGGAAAAGCCCACAACTCCATAAAGAAAAGTCATGGGTGTGACTGGACCAACAAGTTTAAATTGAGCAGTGTCTCCTCACCTTCGGCTTCTTTTAAAGTAACTTAAACGTGTTATAAACCCTTCATAATCCTGAGAGAGGGCTGAGGAGACTCATTATTTAACTTGCACTTTACCCTTAGGCGTTTTGACTTATTTTCATCTGGCTTGTCATGGGGCTATATTAGTAAGTTCAGCTCAGCCGTTTGGAGGCAAGAAATAACAAACAAAGGCAACTGCATGGCACAAAACACAGAACTGCCTCATGAATAAACAGATTTTACTTGGTTTTTCCTCAAATAGTCATTAAACAATTTCCAGTTACAGAAGTGAGACATGCAATGCACAGGGCAGTTTGAGGTGGGGATGTTACTCCCATCAAATACAGCCAAAACCAACAAGAAAGAAAACCTCCAGAAACATAAGTTATGCAAGGGTTCTTTATTACAACATATAGACCAAAGGTGTGGAGCAATGACTAAATGGGCACTTCAGGTTACCAGAAAAGAAAAAAGAGGCATAACAAAGACCGGTGGTTGGCCAGAGAAATCCACATTAAGAACCAGGCACCAGATTTTGATTGCACCACAGTAAATCAGGCAAGGAAATTACCAGGGAAAACAGTGGATTTGATATTTCTTGAAGTTTTCCAATGAAGACACCCTAACTTCCTTAAACCATGTGCTAGTCCAAACACTTATTGGTATGGACAGAACAACTGGATGACATGGCATGGCTTTTACATGCCACTGTCACTCCTTCCCACTATTTCAATCTACAAATAATGATTACACAGAGTAAATTCTGTTACATGACAACCCCAACAACTCAGACAAACCCAGACAAAGTATGACGACCCAAAATAACCAACATGACTTTACCTTGAGATCGGTCTTGTTAGTATTGTTTTGGCACGTGCAAGCTGTAACAATTAGATGGTGGCAGCGCTTGTGTACAACACAGGTGCATACTAGGAAATAAAAGAGGCATGCTGAAAAGAGCTCTTGGAAGACTCAGAATACATCAACCCACCAGCTGGGCTCTTTAAGGCTCAGCTATATCAACAGCACATGGTAAAGATGTGAAGAATAATCGGTGGCTTGGAATTAACATCTCCTAATAGATCTGGAGATGTATCTTTAACCCACTGCAACAGAAATTCTGCACTGGATCATTCATACAGCCCAGAAAAAGCTGCCTATATGAAATATGGGTGACGCACACAGAAACAACAATGTGATTTCTCAAATGAACTAAAAAATGCTGCTGAAATAATCATCCAGTGAAGAGTGTTTCACACAACA
This sequence comes from Scytalopus superciliaris, assembly GCA_013400415.1. Taxonomy (NCBI): domain Eukaryota; kingdom Metazoa; phylum Chordata; class Aves; order Passeriformes; family Rhinocryptidae; genus Scytalopus; species Scytalopus superciliaris. The sequence goes on along the minus strand of VXBX01000109.1, from coordinate 50,935 downwards.
CAAAAAAACCATCTTGGAGAACACAGGTCTGAGATACCCAAAGTCATCCCTGCATCTCAGTAGCACAATGCCTCTAGGCTGGGTATCCAAGTGCATCCTGCCCAGGTTAGTCTGTCTCTGAGGCTCAGTGAAACACTTGGGTCTGGGAAGCTGGGTAACTGCAGCAGAATGGGGCTGTGTCTAGGCCAGTTAGTTAGTCCTGATCAAGAGGGCTAATCAGCCCTAAACCCAAGTTGGCCTCTCTCCAGGTTTGGAGCCAGCTGGTTTGGCTGGCAAGAACTTGGATTTCTCCACTCCATTACCCAGGGTGAGCTGCAGACAGCACTAAGGCCCATAGTGAAGCCAAGGAGATTTTTGTCACGGCAACTGCAAATGACAGATATTTTTCAGGGTCTCACACTATTTTGTTTCTTGTTTTAAGCTTGCACTCATGAAGGGCTACCAATAACACTCACTGCCACCCAGGTATTTTATGCAGTATACCCATTATGTTTACATGCAGCTTCCTTTCCTATGATGACACCAATGCCCTGTTACACTGCATGAGAAACAGGCTGCATTGGGAGGGTATAATGAATGACCACACATCTGTGAAGCAGGTAATTCTGGGAAAAAAGGGAAAGGCAAGAAAAGGGAAAGGCAGAGCAATAATTAAATGCAAACAAGCACCACATACATCTATACAGCCATTCAGCCAAACCATGCATTCAGACAAAAGTGCTACGCCAGCCCACAAAGCTGCACTTTGAAGTCACAAAATCCCTAATTTTTCTTTATTTCAACTTCACAGGGAGAGAAAGGAAGAGGGTGGCCATTCCAGGAGGGCACTTTGTGTCACAATGCCAGCTGAACGCTGCCCTGAAGGGACCTTGGGGGCCTCAAGCCTAACTGGGTGTTGCATGTATTCAGCAACTCAGAGGATCTGCACAGCATCAAACACAGTGACCGGACCCCCAGGTATCTGCAGGAATGTCAGTGGTTGCTCCTGCATGCATGCAAGCCTGACAGATGCTCAAATGCACTGTTTTGGCTGGCTGGGGAGGAAGAGGAGTGGTGACTTCAGGCAAGCTTGTAACTGCTGGATGTCCCAGCAGCATTGGAAAGCACTCCTGAAACGGCACATCCTACACACACACTGCAGGAGGGGAACACCTTACCTTGGCACTGGTATCCCTGCTTCCCAAACACGCCCCTGGTCAAAACAACACATGAACATAATTTAACATCAGAGAGATGGTCATCTTGCAGTTTGTTTACAGAACAGAGGGCCAAAATGCAAGAGGATCCCAAATGATCTGGTCCCATGGCAAGAGTGCCCAGCAGTAATGGAGCAATCCAGCACAGGGGTGTGAGAGCACAGGACTGCACTGCACAGACCATGGTTCACAGGGCAGGCTGTCCACATGCCTGTATTCCCCATATTCCCCCTCACTCTAGTTTCTCAAATACCTCACTTCATTACAACACACGCCACACATATTAGACAGATCCCAGCAGCCCACACCCTGTTATTATCTCTCCCACTCCATGTTCTTTTGAGACATATCTACCTTTTTCTCCCTGCTCTGCCTACTCCCCCACATGCATCACCCCACACCTCACACCTCTGATGGCTTTTCTGTTCTCAGGAATTTTCTTCAAAATTTCAAGCAACTAGTTTTTTCCTCAGTTTAGTATCAGTGCTCCCCTCCAGTAAATATCTGGGGTTTTCCTTCAGGTTTCCTCCGTTACTTTTTTCCCCACTGAGTAACATCTGTGGTTACAAGGGAGGAACAACTGCCTCACCCCCACAGCCCCCCAGTTTGTTTCCAGCATCCAAGATGGATACGCATTCCCTCTGTCCTCTCTGCAGCAAACTCCAGTTTGCAGCACAAATGTGCCAAGGGGCATCGCAGCGGTGGCCCTTGGTCCCGTGCTGGGTGACTGACTCAGGACTGGGGGTGGCATGCTGGTCCCCAAAACGTGGCGGGACAGGGAGCTCCAAAACACCGTGTTTGAGCCGTCCTTACCAGATGAACTCCCTGCAGTGTGAGCAGTAGGTTGGCTGCCGCAGGTACGTGGCCATGAACTTGTGCCCGTTCACCTGGTGCACTCGCCTTCGCATCGCCCGCTGGCGCTTCCGAGTGAGGTTCTTAAAGATCCGATCCCTCTGGAGAGTCCCTGTGAAGGGGCAGGGAATTAAAAAGAAAGGAAAAAAAAAAAAAAAAGGCAACAAAACATTACCATCTTCACATGCAGTTACTCCCCCTGGTTTTGCTATGGTGTTCAACTCGGGCTCCCGAAATAAGGAGGACATGGACCTGCTGGAGTCCAGAGGAGGCCACGGAGATGCTCTGAGGGCTGGAGCTCCTCTGCTATGGAGACAGGCTGAGAGAGCTGGGAGTGTTCAGCCTGGAGAAGAGGAGGCTCTGGGAACACATTAGAGCCCCTTTCAATGCCTGAAGGGGCTACAAGAGAGGTGGAGAGGGATTTTTTTACAAGGAGGTGGAGTGATAGGACAAGGGGGAACAACTTTAAACTAGATTGGATGTTTTGAAGAAATGAGAGACTGTGAGGGTGGGCAGGCCCTGGCACAGGTTGCCCAGAGAAGTTGTGGCTGCCCCATCCTGGAAGTGTTCAAGGTCAGGTTGAATGGGGCTTGGAGCAACCTGGGATAGTGGAAGGTGTCCCTACCCATGGCAGGGGGTGGAACTGGATGATCCTTAAGGTCCCTTCCAACACAAATCACTCTGATTCTAGGATAAAATTCTTTCAAGGGCCATAATCACATCCTTGGTTCAGAAATTGGGGAACCATCAGCTAGAACAAGGATAGCATCTGGGACACCTACAGATGTTTAACTGCAAAGGCCCCTTTAGCTCAAAACTACATTTTTCATCTAGAAATAACTCACTTTTCCTATGTTACTCTCACTCTTCTCCCATGTAGAGATGTGTCACTAACCTATTAGTTCACAAGCTGTAAACAGACCAGAAGCTTAAGGCTAATGAGTTGTTATAACTCACAGCTTTTTGGGCAGTAACTCTGGAAAACATGACTACATGTAACCAACTGGCCAGCACCCCACTTGCTGAGTCAAAGCGGTGCCTTGTTTGGTGAACAGTGTTTATCTACCTTTGGTACTGTCATGCTACACTTCTGTATCACCATTTGCAGTGTTTTTGCTTCCTACATTGTATAAAAAATGCACAGGCTACTTTTCCAATGACATGTGCCAAACTCAGCTCTCTTTAAAGGGTTCATTTTCCAAAGGTTAGATAATATTTTATAGTTCTGGAAAGCAGGGACTGAGGAACTGCTGACATTCAAATCTGAATTGTCCCAAAATTTAATTTAATTTTAGAACAGAACACACTATTTCATCTGTAAGGGACCCACAACAATTGTCTAGTCCAACTGCCTGACCACTTCAGGATGGACCAAAAGTGAACATATTTTAATTTTTTACTGAGTTCAGTTCAGCCATATAACAATTACCTAGCAAAGCTCAACTTACACAAAACAAGTGACTCTCAAAAGGCACAGCTGAGCTCTAGAGCAAGGGAGCCATTCCCATTTGGCAGCAGCCATCTGACTCACACATCCCAGCCAGCTGGTCTCTGGGATCCTCACATGGACCAGGTCAGACTCAGCTGAGCTTCCCAGATCAAAGCCTCATCTGGGGCACACTCACCTCAGAAGAAACAAATGCAGTCTGTGGTTTTCAAGTCAGTTGCTTTGCAAAGTAAAGGCCTTGAAAACAAGGCCATTTAGGGGACACACACTGGAGTCTGCTATGGGTGGTTGTGCACCAATGTACGTACTCAGGACTCTTGTTTTGAGCATGGCCAGGATACAAGACAAAACCCAGCTCTTGCCAAACCCTTGCATGGGTACAATGACACAGGAAGGGATGGGAGATCTGTAACCTTCCCACCCATTGGATCCTCCCAGAGCAGATGGGCAGGAATACCCAAATACAGCTGTCACCATCCCCCCACAAAAAGGGGGCAGAACAGTTCCCTGCTTTCAACTAACTTTGTTGATTAACTGCTGGAGGGGAAAAAATAGAGGAAAAGCTGCCAACGTGATCAAGGCTTGAAATGTAGGAGTCCCACATCAGAGGCATATTTTCCGGTCCTCTTTGTAGGAGTGGAGATAAGGGAAACCATCCTGTCAGTACTGAATGCAGCCACTTCAAGGGGCCATGAGCCACACAGTGTATTCCTCTCAGTACTCTTGCCACACAGGTTTAGAAGCAAAGCCAGCCATAAAGCTTGAGGGGTTTTTCTTCTGCTGTGTTCTCCCAGCCATTCGTCCCCTCCACTGGGATTAATGGAAACCTCCTACCTGATGGCATAACCAAGACACGGAGCACGGCTCGGCTTTAGGACAGCTTGGATTTAATTTTAAAATAGAAGCACATGCTGTAAATTAGGATTTTTCCATTAAAACACACACACAAAAAAAGGATGTGGTAAGGGTGATCCAAGCACTTAACAAAAACCTGCTTTCTGCTCCAAGCAGCTGGGCAGAGACTGGTGCAGAAGAGCCCACCTTTCTAGGGAAGTGCTTAAATGTGTATTTAATTCCCACTGAAGTCAACAGGATTCAGGGGACCACAGGAATTGCCAGATTGAGTCAGAACATTGATCCATCTAGTTCAGCATCCTGCCTCTGTCAGTGGGCAACCAGAAACACATGACAGCAAGATGGAGGAACTCTGCAGCTGGGAGATAATTTGCCTCTTTCCCACACATGAGATGTCATTTTGATCTCCAGAAGCGAGCGCTGATTTGCGGAGGTTTAATATTCCTTTCAAACATTCAATCATTGCACAAGTTCAACAAGCCTTGTTATCTACCATAGGAAACGTGTCTGAGAAGAACTTCAAGAGGTCAACTAGTCCATCCCAAAAGATCAAGAGCCAGTTGCTTTGCTGAGCCTGAGCTTCCCGCAACTTCACATGAGAATTAAAAAGAAAAACAGTAACAATAAAAAATATTCCTTATAGTATTACAAATTTTCCCAACTTCAAATTCAAGAGAACAACTCTTTGATCGAGGCTTAAGCAAACACTTAGAAGTGTTCTCCTAGATCAGGGTCAAACACCTCAGCTGGCACAGGATTCTGTATTGGTGTTCAGCACGTACAGAACTGCTGAGACAGAAAGGGAAGCACAGGGTGGTGAGCACATAAGTAAATGACCTGAGGAAGCAATCCAGTTACCAGCCTGCTTCATACCAGCTGCTCCATTAGAAGCCCAACAGCTGATGCCCTTTAAGTTCCTGCACTCACATTTAGCAGAGTTTAAGGGAATATGTTCCCAATTTAGCTCATGCAGTTTCTGGTGTTGTTACGGTTCCCATCAAGGACCAGCATGGGGTAATCACCTCCCTGGTGCTCTCCCATGCAGCAGAGCCCACACACAGCCAAGGGAAAACCAAGAATAGGGAACACTTGAATGTGGCCCGTGAAGCCACCGATGGGACACTGGCTGTGCATCCCTGTGGTTTGCCTGGCTTCAGACACGCTCCAATGTCGTAAGAGTTTGTGAAAACAGAAAAATGACAGCCACTTGCTTTTTCACGGGCAACAGAAGTAGTTTCCATGCTGCCTGAACTGGTGGATCACATCCATGGCCAGCCTAGAGCCTTCTCCTCTGAGCTGTACTTGGCCTCCACCTCCTGTTCTCCCACACAGCACAACAAGTTCTTTCTATCTTACTGAATCACCTTTCACATTAAAACACATGCTACAAGTTGGGTTTTTTTCTTTACTAAAAGCATAACTCACATTTCAAACATTACTCAAATTTCACATTTTCTCATGCTACTTGGCTGTGTTACCCTGCTGACTTTGTCCAGATGCTGCACATATGCCAGGTGATCCTCACCTGTACTTTCATGTTCACTTCACATTACATTATAACAAATCTAAGCGTTACTAAGCCAGAGAGTGACTTCAGCAAGGCCCAGATGACTTTTCATATACAATCAACTAATTTGGGCACTACCCTTCCCATTTCCTGGTGCTGGCTGAAGTGAAAAGGAGAGGGAGGGCTCAGCACAACCTCAGCCATACCCAGGTGCAGCTGCAGGGGACCATCTACCATGTGATCTAGTGAATCTACATATACAACCACATCCCACAGAATAAATCCCTCTGTCTGAGGGCTTGGGCACTCATGTATCCCACACCGTGGAACAGGAAGGGTCAGCCCTCCAACAAGGCACAAGTGATTTTGAAATGGTGGAACGCATCGCTACCAAAACCTCCTTCACCCCCACCACCACCCTCTCCAGTCACCAGGAAGGCAGTTCCTCAGCTCACACCCATCACATCTGTTAAACAGGTCCCAGCACTGCTGAGTGAGAGGCTGCAGAAACCATCCATCAACACGGCACCCAAGTCTGCTGGTGGTAAGGCTGAGAGAACTGTGATTGTTCATATTGGAGAGAAGAAGCTCTGGGGGGACCTTACTGGAGCCTTTTAGGGAAAGCAGCCTGCAAGAAATCTAAAGAGGGACTATTTACAAGGGCATGTAGTGACAGGAAGGGGGAATGGCTTCAGGCTGAAAGAGTGTATGAACTAGATATTAAGAAGAAATTCTTGACTGTGAGGGTGGGCAGGCCCTGGCACAGGTTGCCCAGAGAAGTCATGGACGCCTCATCCTTGGAAGTGTTCCAGGCCAGGTTGGACATGGCTTGGAGCAACCTGGGCTAGTGGAAGGTGTCCCTGCCCATGGCAGTGGGGTTGGAAGTAGCTGATCTTTAAGATCCCTTCCAACCCAAACCAGTCTGTGATTCCATGACAGAGTGGCCAGTGCAGCAGCCCCTCATGCCTCTCACCTTTGGTCTCAGAGAATACAAAGCCATCAGAGACATTTCCCCCACTCATGTTTTGCATTCTGGCCAGTTTCCTATAGGATATATACTTTTTCCTTCTGTACACAGAGAGCATTTTACAAAACAAAGCCATTCTAGACCACTTTAAGAGACCCAGACTTTTAAAAGCCTCTAATCTCTGGGAAAGCAACAACCACCATGAATGGTTCAAATGTCCAAATCCTGCTATAAAAGTAGGCAAGTAATTGCTCAGTGAAGGGAGTTTCCACATCTGTGGTTGAATTTGGACATCTGTAACTATGAAGTATATACTGTGCCTGGTTATGTGCAAAAGTAGCTACAAAGTTCAATACTCAAAAGCCTCTTCCCCTTTCCTCCTCTCCATTCATGCCGAACACGTGTTTATGGCAGTGGAAATTATACACATAGCAAGAGAGGAGAATAAATAACCCACCAAGTCATCTGAGGACACATGCAAGCACTAGCACATCCTCACCCACTCTGCAGCCTCCAACACCACCCCACCTGCCTCCAGAGCTTACCTGATCCTGCTCTTCCCAGCCAGAGATCCCCCCATTTCTCTCCCTCCCACTTTTTATTCCAGGGGGTTATTTCAGGTAAATCCTTAGAGTGGTGGCATAACTACAGCAGTAAAACAAGAGGAAGAGCTGCAGGATGAAGTCAGGTGTGTGTGTGTGTGTGTGGAGCTATTTGCCTCAAGTATTTAAAGCCTGTCAGGTCTCATCTATTGGAAATCAATCTTGCTGTCGTGCCACTGACCGCTGCCTTAAGGCCAGCAAAGGTCACCCAGGTACTCCTGACACATGACAACTTCTAGTGTTACACTCCTCTATGCATCAATGGGGTTTTTCCTTGAAGGAAATAAAGACATTCGAAAAAGCAATTTAAAAGGCCTTAAAGCAATAATGCTAGTAAATTAGAATTTAATTCTTTTTTTATTAGTACCAAGAACAGTATACATGCTACCCTGTGCTCCCCTGGGAGTGCTGCAAGCAGGCACTGAGTGATACACAAGCAACCACTGATCTTCCTGGACTGTAAAAAAGCAAGATAGTGGATTGAGAGACCCCTCACCTCTTGCAAGCACCACAGCCCTGAACAACAACCTCAGATCACGCTGAATGCTCATCTAGCCCATGGACTAATGGTGAGTTGTAGTGGGTGTTTTAGGAAATGAATATGTAAATCAAATCAAGGGAATGGATTCACACCCCCACCCTCTCCAGCCATCACTATGTAGGTGTTCTCTCAATATTTACCTAACAGTGGGCTTCCTCACATCTACTGAATGTAAACTGAGGCTAAACCCAGATGTTTACTTTCCAGGCTGGAAAACATGTATGTTATGACAAAAATCCCTTACTAAGGTTTGGTATCTTAACTGGGAGTTTTATCACCATGATCCTGTGGACAATCAAAACCATGGGAAGCCTTGCTAATTAAAACATTATACACACAACACAGCATTGAAGAAGCTGCTGACAGCCTGACTCTGAAAAGGGAACAGGATTTAAAGGCTACAACGCAAAGTGGTATTTTCATTGCTGACTGTTCTGCTTTGCTACCATTAGTGCTGCAGAGGGAAAGCCTTTTCTTTCTTATTATAAAGCTTTTTCTTCAGTGTCCCTCAAAATAACTTGGATCAGCCAGTGGAAAACATCCACACAAGGTTTCTCTCCTACTTCATGTCTGAGTTATTTTCCTTCTGCTGCCTTTACCAGTCTGTGCACAAAGCCATTATCACTTCTGATCCCAGGAGAGGCTCGATGCAAACCAAATGTGTGGCATACCAAAGGCTGGGACTTATCCAGCTGCAATTTTGCCCTCTGAAATTGGATAAAGTTTTATCTGAAGACCAGAGAAAGCAATACCTGGCACTGGCAGCACTACGTTGTCTTCTACGACTCCACAGAAAATGGGCAGCTCACCTCTTAAGATGCCAACCTGCCCATATTGTCTGAAAGAGTAAGAAGGAACAATGATGCTCTGAAACCAAAAAATTAAGAGTTTTCCCCACTCATAAGTATGAAACAGCTTTATCATCAGTCTTGGAAATGCAAACATGCAACCATCCCTGCACTGAATCACACAGAACTGTGCACTGGACACAAGGTCTCTGCTTCTCATCCAAGCACTGAAATAAGGCAGATCCATCTTCCCTGTTTTCTTGCCAGATCTAGGACAAAAATTATTATCAGCTCTCAAGTGATTAACAACATTTTGGGGACTGAGGCTGTAGGATAATGTTTCAGTGTGGCAGCAGCACTGTGAACAGGATCAATAAAGTTCACAGAACAACACTGGTGAGTATGAGAAGTGCTCAGCTATTGCTACAAAAGCCCATCACAGGCTTATTCCTAGAATTACACAATGATGCCAAAGCTCTGGTGGCACCAGCAGGCGAGACAGAAAAGCTGAGAGGACATGTCTCTACGTTTCCCAGGCTTAGCAGCTACAGCTCTGCTCCATCCATCACTGCCAACCTAACCATTCACCTCATCAGCACGGGACTGGAGCTCAGCACCTTTAGGGAGGGGCTCAGTTTTCTTCAGTCTCTTGCTCTTGGATGTAGAAGTTCCAGGCAGAGTAGGACAGCTCTGCACAGCTGGAGTGACCAGTATGTGGCTGCTGGGAGACGTCCCCAGATGCATTAAGGGGAGAGGGCTGCAAAGCAGAGGGTAGAGCCCAGTGGTGGAGCTGAGGGAGCTTTTACCTGTTTGCATAAGTTCTGTGAGAACATAAGAGAGCAGGAAGAAGGCAGCTTGAGAAACTCAAAACAAGTATTCTGCTGCCACTTCAAGTCTGCTAATCAGTTATGAACACCATACAGGTTATTTTGCATGGAGTTTTAATCACAATTGCCTCACAGGTTTTCAGACATGCACAGAGCAGCTCAAAACAAAATACTACTTTCCACATCTGCTTTTACAAGTTCTTTTCTGGGAAAAAATGTTTTTAGACGTCTGCTTGTGGATGTTGACAGCTCTGAAGCAAGGCACTGTGGCGTGTTGCACAAGGCTGAAAAATATGAATGAAAAAGCCTTTCCATTCATTTCTGTAGCAAGTAACCATGAACCGAGAAAACAAGAGGGTAACAAAAGATTTCAGCAGACATGAGCAACCCAGGTCCTCAAACAGAGATCACTGCATGCCAGGCCCTGCGTGCTTTCTGGGTGACAGGCTGCATAAATGCTGCTGGATGCCAACGAGGGGGTGCTTGAAGGCAACAGCCTCCTTCCCTGTACTTCCCTCTTCCTTCTCTACAGCCACACCACTGTGAGAGAATGAATGGGACAGCTCCATTTTTCACCCTGTGCTTGTTTCTCTGTCAAGAGCGAGGAAGGTTTAACTTGAGCTCCCTTCTACTATTCCATCTCTACAAACCTTTGCATTCATTTGGAGATGGCAAGCTTGGGATACTTCTGTTTGCCAAAGAGGCCAGGCTTGGGCAACAATGGCAGAGAACTGTCTCAGATTGTGCAAAAAGGAGATTCCAAGGAAGGTTTTATTTAAAAATTAGAAGGGGCATTTAAGGGAGACAAGAAAAACCTGATCACTGAACTGAACCCATCAGACCCCCAGACTGGCACTGTGACTGAAAAGCCACTTCGTATCTGTCCCATAGCAGGCAGGAGACATACCCATGCAGGTTGCAAAAGCAAGGTAAATTAGTCTGGTTGTACTCAGTGGGATAACAGATAGCTGGTTCTCTCTGACTGTAGCTGAGCATGGTTTTCCAGCAGAAGTAGAGTTTAAAAGTCACCCCAAATGCTCCCTCCTCACGATGGAGTCCCCACCCTACCACCTCAGACCTACCAGCATTTCAACTGCCCCATAACCCACTCCTGTCACACTGACCTGGGTAAGAAGAGACAAGAAAAAAACTAAACGGAAAAGCCCGAATTATTAAAATTTTAAGTTGACATGCACAAACACTGAGAAACCAGCAGCAACAACCACCTCCACTCCTCGGCTTTGGGCAGCACACTGTATCTACTTGCAGTCTCAATCATAAGATGGGTACAACTCTCCCTACTTTAAGATGTGCAAATAATACTAGTACCTCATACTTTTTACTGCATTGCTCATTAGAGCCGTAACAAACTGATTCCTCTCCCTCCTCCCCTCACAGTTATAATCATTACTATTTCCTTGTGCTTAGACAAGTGAATTTCCATTGTAAAACCTCCTGTTAGCCCTTCCCACCCATTAAACACAAGAGAAAAACGTTGAGATGTGATTTACCAGCAAAGGAAACAATTTAAATACATTATTCATTAAAAACAGGAAAAGAAAACTAACAAAGCAACTTTGATCTTTCCCATGATTAATTCATATGCCAGAAACCCTCTGTGCCTTAAGATTCAGCAGATTTCAAACCACGCTGGCAGAAGCAGCAGTAACAGAGTGACAGCATTTGTAAGTCAAAGCTCCCCTCACTTGTGTAAAATCCTTGGGAAAAGCAGAACTGTCAGGATGGGCAAAGAGCAGGGAGCTCCTAAACCCTTCCCTGCTCCCGACGCCCCGGGGGCTCCTGCGTGTCACAACCACCAGCGACTCACATGCTCGTAGGTGGTTCCCCAGTAGGTATCACAACACTATTAGGAGGCCCTGCCCACACAGGGAAGCACGAGATCCAAGCTAAACCTATTTTTAACCAGGTGCAGTTTAAAGCTATTTTTAAGTGGATGCTCTGGGGACATCCTTCTTTGGGGCCGTGTGGCCAGCTTTGGAATTAAACTCGACCACTTTGATAGCAAAACATGAGCGCCCACTCAAGGTTTTACACTCAACTAAATCTGCTTAAAATTTGTACCTTTATGCTCAGGCACTGCAGTTTTCTAGAGACACAGGTTTAACATCTGTCTCAAAGAAGGAGGAGCAGCAAAATACTCTTTATGTAACACGAGACAAAACACACAAAGAAACCAGGATGAACAGAAGGCCAGTTGAAATGGGAGTATTGAGCAGCTTATGTCCAAAGGGACTCAAACTTTTGCAGCATTTCCGCAGAGAGAAACCACATTCCTTGACACAGGATGAAACCTCAAGCCTTCCTCACCAGGGGCACCATACCTGTTCATGAGAAAGCAAACTGCAAGCCAAAGCACAACTGGAGCCTAGTCAGGAACAAATTAACTGGAAGAGATAATTAAGTAGAACAAGTTAAGCACTCCCTTTTTTCCCTGTCAAGGCCTCTGACTTGCTGCCATGCGATGTCCCAGCTTTTCCAGAGGTCCTGGAGATTCACTTGGCCTTGGGCTCCGCAGGGAGGATGACCAACACCTGAATTACCACCCTGCAACACCTGGATTCTCCTGGTCGACTGGTCACCCCACAGCTGCACAGACCCAGCCCAAGTGGTCTGGCTGCATACTCAGCTCGGATTACACAGCTGATCCTGGGCACTTTTGAGATTTCCATGTGGCAGCTTGCTAATGAGTTCTCTAATTGCAACAGCCTTAAAAAGCAGGTTGTTTACCATGTCGCTCTCCCACGCAGATTCCCACACACCATGGGCTGAGCAAGACGCTGCCGCAGCAAAGCATCTGTCAAAAGAAATAAATTCAGCCTCCTGTATTCCGAGCTTCTCGCTACCAGGAAGAGACCTGCCAAAAAGCAGCACCTCTTCTCGTCAACACAGTCCCCACCTTGGCAATGCAGCAAGGAGATACTCAATGCTCAGGCTGGCAATCACACTTGGCTTCATTGCACAGCCCACTTCTGCAGATGGCACTGACCTTCACTGCTCTGACAAGCACTGCATCCCTCCTGGTGCCAGCTGACTATTATGATTTCCCAGAGGGATTTCCCAAGGGCTGCAGGCCAGGAGGTGCGCTTTCAGGAAACACAGCTGTCCCCAACAGCTAACACAGAGCTGATCTATCCCCCTTCCCCATCTTCTCCCCAACAGGGGGATGCAGAGGGTATGCAATACATATTTCTCCATTTCTGAGATATGTTTCTCAGATTTCAAAAGCAGATGTCCCAAATCCAAACAAATACATCTTTAAAAATGCTGGGTGCCACATGGAGAGGGCATGGAAGTAAGTTCATCTGCTGGAACGGGAGCACAGTCCTGGCTCAGCAGAGTGGCTGTGGTCTGGGGCACACAGCTCTGGGGAGAGAGCAGAGCACTAACAGGGAACACACACTTCCTAGGAAAGGACTACACACTCCTGTGCAGATCCAGTCCTAGAGACAGACAGACACACTTGTTCAACAAGTCTGACAGCTAGACGGCAGAAAAGAGCTGAGATTCTGGGATTAGAAACTGCTCCAGGTTCTGGCAAGAAACAGCTCTGATGGTCACAGCTACGCAGCCTTTCCTTGTCCCCCACAGCTCCTCTACAATCCATCTGTCTATATTCTCCTGCCTTTAACGTTTTGAGCTTCCTAAAGTTGCTGCTTCCTTACAGCTCCTGCCCATGCCCACCCATTACCACTCCCCAGATCAATCTCCTACTTCCTTCTATCTCTCCTAATATTCCTTTTCTCTGTCCTTCTTCCAGATCCTTATGGATCCATTTCTTCTCCAAGCAACTTTTCTTAGTGTTTCCACTGTTCACTGTCCCTGCCCTGTGTCCCAGCAGGTGGGGCATGGAGAGCAGGGCACCCTCTCAGCCAGACCTCCTGCCTTCCTTCCTCCTCTGCACCACCACTGGGGTTTCTCCCTCCTGCCTCATCCCAGCACCCTGGGCCAGTGCTGAGCTCAATCAAAAGACAGACCTGGCCTAAAACCAACCCACAGCCCTGCTCCAGCTTTGCTCAGCTTCCCAAGCCAGCCAGCTGGTGCAGAACTGGCCCCACTCACGGCAGCCCAAGGGAAACCCAAGAGCATCTTTTTCAGACAGACAGATTTACCCCCAATTATGAAAGTGCCTTATTCTCATACACCAGCTGGGTTGGCATTGCCAGGGGGAGCAGTCAGTGAGGTGGGAACCTGCTCAGTGCTGGTGGTGTCCACAGCACTCCAAGCCATGCTGATGTCATGCAGTTTTCCCCAGATCACAAATGAGCAGATTTTCCCCAAAGGCAGCAGAAGGCAGACCGGGACTGCAGAAGTTTTCATCCCTCCCACTCTCGCCTCTGCCAAGCTTGAGGTCACCGTGGCAAAACAACATCAGGATCTCTTTGCTGAAAGCTCTATTTTAATTCAGCAACCCACTCTGGAAAACAACAGAATCGCTGTTCCTGAAGCACTCCAGGAAACAAAAACAGCTGGCACTGAAGAACAGGAAATTCACCATTTTAATGCTGGGCATACTCAGGGAGAACCTAAAACAGGGGTATATAAATTTCAAGTGCAAGTATCCACCTCCAAAAGCACCACTAGAAGATGGACTCTGCTGCTTACAGCTCCGTGCCAGCTCACCTAAGGCTGAAGACCCTGCTCTTCTTAGCTCTTTGAAAGATCTTTCTCCCCTCCAGTGAGGTGCGGGACTCAATTGCCACAGCATCCCCAGGATGAAGCCAACTGATGCTGCTGGTTCTCCTCGTGTCTGAGGAGCCAGAGGGACCAGAGTCTCCCCACAAGCACTAACAATGCCTGAATAGCTTCCAGATAAATTGAGGCAATTAAACACTGTGGCACAACAGCATCTTGTTACCATCAGGTGACAGGGACTTATGGATGCTGGGCAGACTGGGCTGCCAGACACCCAGACACAAGGAAAACCCTTGACTGTGGTGGTGCCACCTAAATTAGGAATCTCCTCGAGCAGCCAGAGTTGACAGACTTGGATATGAAATGGAATACAGCCTGATTTGATAGATGGTAAAAGATGAGGTTATATACATAATAATACAAAATGGGTTTGCTGGTACTTTTTTCTCCAGTTTCTGGTACAGATTTACAGAGTGACCTCTAGGTAAACTACTGGGGGTTTTGGCTAGCCATTTACCTGTTTCATCAGTCAGGTACCCCACAAACTGTGCTCTGGAGAAATTCAGGCACAGCATGGAGCATGGAGCAACCCCCTTTATCCCAGTCCAGAGCATAATCCAGGTGCCCTTGACTACAATGGGTCCAGAGAGAGATGGCCATGAAACAGCATCACTCCAGCACAGGATGCAGTAATCAGGGCTGCTGCCATCATCCCTGGCCACAGGATCACAGCACTGCCCTCCCAGAGCTTCATGTTTGTCTCCTTCCATCCCACATTCACCATCCTGTTCCACTGCAGCACAAACACTGGCTCCAGCACAGCCCTGCCCTCCAAGGCCAAGGAGATAGATTTAAGCTCCTCTGGGAACTACGGTCACCTCTTCCAGGAATCACATTTAATTAAAGCAGAAAATCTCTGTTCCTCATTACAGCCAGGAACACTGAAATCACAGGGCAGATTGCAAGCTTGCATATTTATCTCTAGGTTTCAGAGCCCAGACAAAACACAGTCCACTGCGGAAGAGAAGTTAACCCTGATGATATTGCTGTCTGTTGCATTTTTACAGCACCTGGATATCTAAGCAGCTGGCAAATCTTGGCAAGTCATGAATTACTGCCAAAACCCTCTCACCATTAGACATACTGCAATAGCTGTGTGGCTCAAATGGATTGTTTTCTAAGAAATAAAAGTGGTCTCGTGGATATGCAGCAGGCCAGGGTGCTGTTCACCTCCTGGCTCTGCGTTAGAGCCCCTCTATAAACACCAAGCAAACCACTTCATTTCCAAGGGCTGGATCTTCCAGCAATCAGGAATAAATAGCTTTCTTTCCTTGCTTTCCTGTTGAAATCCCTTTTTTTCCTGTGAAAATTCAGAACCTACTAAACTTGGAATGTCTTATTTTTCTTTTTAATTAAGGAAATTTTTTTTAATGTGAGATACCAGAGTGCCAGGATGCAAAAATACTGGGGTCCTCTCTGCAATATTTACATGTGAAATACATTTTGAACGTTTCTCTCTGAAAAATAAAAGAAGTTCACAGAGGCTTCAGGACGAAGACAGAGCTGCTCTTGCTCCTGCTGGCTTGGCTGATACACCTCTGCTGAGGTGCAGGTCTGCAGAGTGGGACCTCCAAGACAGCAATGCCTGCTCAGGACTTTAAGATCAGCCTCTGGAAACCTTTTACTTTTTAACCTGACTGGGGACCCACTGAAGTTCACCTGCCTGCCATGCAGAGATGCAGAGCACCTGTGGATTATGTTCCTGGTCCCTGTAAGGGCTCCATCTTCTCCAGGGTATATTTAGGGTCTATTTTCTCCCCCACAGAGACATTGACTATGTTCTGATCTATTTCCATATGAAAATGCAGAGTTGAACCAACATGGAGTGCATCTGGAAATCCCTTGCCTGTAGCACACACATATGGGACAAGTGTAAAGCACTCAAAAGAGTGTAGGCATTGGAAACAAAAATATAAGGATACAGAACATGTCTCCTGGTGCTCTCTGCCACGTAAGACTTCAGGCTAGATATTAAAGACTTTCATGTTCTCATGGATAGCAAAACTTTCTGTATCCTACTCTGTGTTGATATTGCCTGGTTAGATCAGGAGGTTCTCTAGACAGTGTCTACTACATGCTCTAAAATTCTGTTTGGCTTTACTAGCTCAAGCAGAGGAGTGGCCCAACTAGCCAGGGGATGAGAACAGGACACTTTTCATTCCTTGTTCCTACTTCCCAATAATTATTCCCTTAACTATAAAAAACAGGCTGAAAGCAGTCATTATTACAGTTAACTGAGAACTGGTAAAATCTTTTTTTTCTCTGTCTTGTGCAAGACCCTGATAACATATCTGGCAACAGAAGTTTTATGGAGCTGAGGAGCTACATTATAGTGCAGAGTAAAGATTTTGTTAGCACAACACCTACATATCACTTGAGACTTCAAGGCTGCAGATCTTTACCAGTCTGAAGAAATGTTATTTCTTAAGATAAAAACCACTCTGTGCTAGAAGAATGTATTCTAAGAAAAGTGACAGCAAAAGACCAAGAGTCCTCACGTCTGAGAACAAACTATCCCAAACACACGATGTACCAGTTGCAAAATGAAGAAGCATTTCCTGGCCTAGAGGCAGGTTCAGGCTTCCTGACCCTACCTCTTATGTTACCTGTAGGTAAGCAGGTTTAAGCTTCCCCCGTGGGGAGGCTGGAACTAGATGATCTTCAAGGTCGTTTCCAACCCAAGCTTGTGATTCTATGATTCCTTGCTGCTGCAAACTCTCCCAACATCAAATATTTAGTAATGCATACTATATCTGCTCTACCAAGTCACTTGGCTTTTCAGTACTCTCATTGTTCTATTTCTTTCCCAGAACTAAAATTTGTCTTTGTCTTTCCTGACACTGAAAGAAAAGAAACAACCATTACTTATCTAACAACGATGAAATTAAAAGTGTACTTCAAGCCAGAATTATCACTTTGACTGACAACGTAAAAAAAAGTTTAAAAAAAGGCAAATTGCAAGAGTTCAAAGCACTAAAACAGAAGCACTTTATTTTCTACAGCACTTGCTTCATTCATTAATTCAGTCAAATACTTAATTTGTATTAATTTAATTAGCTCTGCTCAAAATTAAATAGAGCAAATAGCAAGAGAGGTGGCAGATTTAGGGCACAGCAACACGCCTTGCAGGCAAAGCTGCAAGGGGACTTGCCTTGCTCTGGGACTTCAGGGTTGCAAGGAGGGAGGTTCATACCATCCTTCAGCACATACCTGGGGCCTCTCAGAGTCCAGTCTGACCTCGCTGCAGCCAAACACCCTGACCCACCCACCACCACCTGCTCTTAACTATCTTCTCACAGGCTTCCAGAAGCACCAATACGAGCAGCAGTTCACCCCTGCTCCCTGCAAGGCTTTTTATTTCAAGTAAATCACCTCCTGACCAAGAAGAATGTAACTCGTGGTTTGCCTTTTCACAGCTGAAACCAGTATTTAGGGGCAAAAATCAACAAGCAGTGGAGAGAGGGTCTGAATTCATGTCACCAGCTGTGCAACACCCCTTGGGGCACCCCAATAGCATCAGACACAAGCCCCAGAGTCTCCTCAGAGACACAACCTTCAGCCAGAGCCAGGGGGACCTTGATGACACCTGGGAGAGCACAGAGGTGCTGGAAAATCACAGAGGCCCTCAATCAGTGTGTCTTCCTGCCAGGATGCTCCCAGGTGCTTCCAGGAGTGATGAGGAAGATCACCCCACTTGGCAGCTGGAAATGGTTATGATCAAGGTAAGGAGAAGAGGACAAACATTAGGGAGCTCTACACCCTACACAGCACTACATGTTTTATAGAGCAACAAAGCAGAACTTTGCCACTAAAGGAGGCCTACAAGAGTTGAGATCTGGTGGATTATCTCAGGGATCCTGGCACACACATGGAGGGAGGGAAGCAGGACACTATGGATTCAGCTAAATCACGGCTCCTGCAGTCCCCAGGGCTGGGCAGGGCTGAATTGACTTCTGACAGCTACAGCTTGGCTTGGTCCCACACACACTGTAGCCCACTCCATCCATCAGCTCCTCAGCTGACAATGTGCCTCATGTCCACAGATGGGGCACATCCACAGCAAAAACAGACCTCTCAGAGAAGGCACATTCATATTTCTAAGAGAGCAGAGCCAAGGAGACACAGACAAAGACAGAGAGAGGTAAGAAATGCTAAAGACACCCTTGGGGAAAAAAGCTGTGTTTATATCCAGAGTAAAAAGAATAAGGAAATGTTAAAAGAAATCATTTTCGATGACTTGGAAAAAAAAAATCCCATTATCAGGCAGGGTGAAATAAAGAAAACCCAGAAAAGAGTACATAAATTCATTTGGGAAGGAGAGGGAAATCAATCCCTAAGCAATGCCTGAAGTCTGACAGGCAGAAGTCAGCCCTCTCCTGTCCTGAGACAGCCTGGACTGAAACAGCTCTTGGGTCAGGGAGGGGGATGGCTGGGGAAGAGCGTGCTTCCCTCCATCCCACACAGGTGCCAGGGCCACCAGGACCCAGCAGAGCCAGGAGAGATGGGGCACACTTGGAGAGTGCAGGAGTGGGACTTTGATGATGCTTGTGGGTCCCTTCCAACTCAGAATATTCTGTGCTTTCTGTGAGAGGTAATCTCCTCCCACGGTAAGGAGATTTTCGTTTTAATTTTGCACTGGTTGCCTTACACAGGAAATGTCAGCTGAATGAGGGGAGTTAATATAATCAGATACAGCTTAGCACAGCAACAAATACATCCAGCAGAGAAAATAAAGATTGGCAGGGGTAATTTCACTAGCTCTCCCTCGCTTCCTATTGCTCCTTTCTTTTCCTGAGAAACATGTATATTTAACACATGAAACAGGCAGATTTCCCTGCCTCAGCACAGCAGTATAATAACACTGATGGAAAGAAGAGCCATTTGGGAACCTGCAAAGAACTAACCTCTTTCCAGCTCTATGTTTTCTATACTGCCTTCATCCTGACAGTACACAGATGCTTCTGTCAGACACAGTGCACCCCTCGCAGGAGTGACACCCTTCTCCCCCATCCCTGCTGTAGATGAGCAGAACCAAATTCAGATTTTGGTCAGAACAACTTTTGATCAAACCAAAAAAAGTACCATTCCTGAACATACAGAAAGTCTTGATAGGCCAACACCAGGACTGTCTATTCTGGGTAAGCTTTCTAAGATCACAGAATAAGACATCCCAGTATTTTTTGTTTTGTTACTTTGGGGGAGTTTTGCACCTTTTTTTTTTTTTCCTTGTTTATCTCCCCTCTCTTCCCCCACTTTTCAGATTTTTGCTTTACTGGATTTAGACAATGGCATCCCAGACCCCACGAATTTGGCTATTTCCATAAACAAAACAACCAGCTTGGCATAAAACCTCTCTGAGAGGAATGACATGTGTGAGGACCAGCAGCAGGCACTGACCCTCCACCTTCGCTCAGTGGAGCTCTCAGAAGCTTTTCAAAGGAAGATTCTCCCCACAGTTCAGACTGACCCCATCATGTTATCCTGAAAGCCAGGAGGCAAGGGCTGCAAAAAAACCCTCCACGTGGGTGGCTTGAAGAGTCTGTCTGTGGACAGCATTGTGCCACAATGCTCTTTTTACCTGCTGAAATCTGGCTTCTTTTAGCAGCACCGCGTCATCACTGCTTAATCCTTTTCAGAGCAGAGAACACACCAGAGTTACACACTCGACTATTCAAAAGTCAGAAGAGAATGATTACATGTCCTAAATATCATATAGCTTGAAACTCCACATGGGTCTACATGCTTCCCTGGTGGGCTCTAACATGCACTAATCATGGGGGGGTTTGTGAACCCATAGACACAGAAAGCCTTCAGGATGTCTCTGCCACATTAGCCATAACAAGTAGGGAGGATGTGGTAGTGGCTGCCCTCCAGATTAGGGGAACAAGCAGGGAAGCCACTTTTTGCACTTTCAGGTTGTGAACTGTTCTCAGACTTCTTTCCAAAAGCACTTAAAATTTCAAACACAGTTCTGAGCCTCCACATTTCCATCAAAAGAGAGAGAAAAAAAGAATAAAACATGATGGTATGAACGAGACCTCACTGCTTATCAGAAGGAAGCCCCTTCCTCATGGATACCTCCTTTATCCAGCTACTGGAAAAAGTCAGAATCTTCAATCAGGCTTACCCTGCATTACGTCTATTCTTGGAAACTCTAAATGTGACCATACATGGGAATAACAAGTCAACAAAAAAACAAGTGTCATCTTTGATCTTCCTGTTCTGTAAGTCTATACATCCTCAATAGCAACAGAGAAAAGAGAAGTAAATTATTTCCAGCATTTCCTATTTCCCTCGGAAAGCAGTAGCTGTAGAATCATCTGAGTTCTCCATCTCTCATGCCTGAGACCTTGTTAGCAACATTTCCTTCACAGCTCAGCCACCAGCACAGACCTGAAGTATGCTCAGGACTTCTGCTCAAGCCCACCATGCCTCCTCAAACCTAATTTAAATGACCAAGCATGACACTCCTACATGTGGATACAAACTGGGATGCAGGTTAGTAAGAGCCCTCTAGTTCCTTCCCTCTTTCCATCACCAGTTCTGCAACAGGCAATTACAGCCAATTTCTAATGTCCTTTTCACCCCTAGGAGCCATGGCCTTTAGACCTGCAAAAAGGTCCTCCAGGCCTCCCTAGCACACTTTTGGGGTCACCCTGTTCTCTGGTTACAAACAGAAAGCTTCTTGCTAATTGATTTGCAAAAGTAATCTTCATGTCTCCCTGTCAAAGCAGAGTTGTAGGCAAAAGAAAGGGTAAATGCTCTGTTAACATTTTACATGTGGATAAACACGGGAGCAGTTCCCGGACCACAAAGTGGATATCTAGGCAGATAAAAACATGGATTCTTACTTGATAAACAGCTGGAAGTTGCAGTGATGCCATATGACCTGCCCAGCTTTACCTGGTAAGTGAACTTCACTGAAAAAGGGAATGCTGGTCCTCTCTTTCCAGCTGCAGTGCCAGAATGTCATATTCCTCATCTTTTCCACCACTCCAAGACTCTACATTTCCTTAGGAATCAAAGCCAGGCTTTCTGTTCCTATCTCCCTCCTAACATACCTTCTGTAAGTGGAGTGACACCCTGCCCATCATCCCCAGCAGTAAGAGCAGCCCCAGGTGCTCACACTCCCCAAAACCATCCACACAGAGCACAAGCTTGTGTTCAAACCCACATCTGAAGCACAAAGGCAGGGACAGTGACAGGCCTGGGCACTGGGACAAGGTGGCACTCAGGGGAGCTGCAGGGCAGGAGAGCAGAGCTCAGCCTTTGTGCCAGGCAGTTTCTGGGGCAGAACCAGAGAGAACATGAAAAATTCACCTCACCCCCATGCTGCAGGTAACAGCAGATCCTGCCTCAATTCCTGGCTTCTGTACAGAAAACACCCCCCAACAAATGCAGTTTGAGGCTACCTCTAAAACAAGAACTGGTTTGAAGAAAATAAGCTTTTCCTGTGCCCCATCCCAGGTTTCCTGGGTTGCTGCAGCACAGCTCACATCCACGCTCATAACTGGTGTCACAATAAACAACACAGACATTAAAAACATCACTATATAAAATATACAGGGAAAAAAAAAAGCTGCCCAGATACTTTTCAGGGCAGCTGTCACACTAAAAACTTCCAAGTTCCCTGTGCAAAGTGAACCCAGGAAACAGAAACGGTCGTAGATAGGAACCATTACAGAATAAAAATCATCCAGATGTTTTAAACATGCTGTTTTAAACACACTCCTTCTCCTTAGCTTGCCCTTCAAGAGGCACCCAGGTGAAAAGTACGAGTGACAAAAACAATCTGCTTGAAGGACAACTTGGGATAAATAAACCAGAGCAGGCAGGAACCAGCTCCCCAGGTCTGAGATCAGAGCAGAGGGCACACACAGCACGAGCTGTTACCAACAGCCCCCTCCACATTTCCCCCACTGCTCAAGGAATCTCCAGCACACCCCAGCCTGTGGTAAATAGTGCCAGTCCCTTATGTGCTGTGTGGTTACTGATGGTAGGAATGTACACGAGTCCAGCTCTTAATGGAAACAAGGCAAAATAACTCCCTTACCTTCCGTGAAGCTTCCTGTAAGAGTGATGACAACAAACACTTTGCCTTCTGGCTCCAAATCCACCTGAAAAAGTAAAAAGAAGGTTAGAAGACTGGGGGGTTTTGAGGCAAAAATCCTTCTCAGAATTTTCCATGACTAATCTTGCCAACATTTGATAATATTTGAACCTGTATATACTCTCATGCACACCCTTAATTAACAAAAAAACCTTATATATAAATCAAGCACCTATGGCACAAATTGTTCAGCATTCAGGGCTCCATAAAAAACCAACAAATTCAATTCCTTCTCTTTCCTAGAAGTTCTGCACAGTCTCAACCTTGCTGGAGGAAACAGAGATTCTAAAGAAATAAAATATAGTTAATAGTGTTCCAATTTGTCAGATAAATGAAGCAGGACTAACACTGAATGCACGCAATTCTCTGAAAAATCAATGCATATCTGTTTCAAGAATTATATGGTTATTTCCTCCCTATTATATTTTATCCCAGTGAAATTGTTTCAGTCTCTCAAAATACCATCAGTGCTGAGGTAAACGCTGATTTCTTACATAAATCACCTTCTGGCCTTAAACCATAGGAAATAGAAAACTGTTAGTGCTGTTACCTAAGGACTCCTTGCCATTTAATCTAAATTAGATAGAGAGACAGAACATAATTTCAGGGATCAGAGATTCAATCCCAGTGTCAGTCAGCCTGTCCTTGAAAGAAAGTACTTATTTTTTGGTGAGTAGATTTTTCATTTTCAGATACATTTTTAATAAGTTTTTGCTTTTGTATGATTTTATTCACCAGCTAGAATCACAGCCAAGGATACCTGAAGTTCAAGTCAGGCTGTCACACTGAAATCTCACTTAAAAACCAAAACCAAACAAAGAAGAACAAGACACTCCTCGACAATACGGGCAAATTGCAAGTTTAAAATTAGCAGAGAGGAGCTTCACACCTCGTGGGTATCAATAACCTGTGCAGAATAGGAATTCTGAAAATAGAGCTCTCGGGGGGAATGAATAAACATCAACATCCCAACTCTCTCTGTTCTTGTACAAGCACCTTTCCTTAGTGTGGCAGAGAAAGAGGCAGCTCCACGTTGGCATCACTGAGCTTCATCACAGAAGTGTCCAGAATTTCATACACCCTGGTGTGCACACTGCAGAGTAGAAAAGTATTTCCCAGTCCTGCAAGAAAGGGTGATGTGCCCAAGCTCTCTCCTTTTTCAGGGGTAACACACGATGTATCCTGTCAATCCTCTGACTCCCCTCCATGTGGGACACAAAAACAGGGAAGCTAAAACTGCTTGAGAAAATCCTATCAAAATTTTGATTTTATGGGCACTATATTTTCAACTAAAAAAACCCAAAACCAAACATAAAAACCAGTCTCACAGGGAAAATTTAAAGTAAATATTTAGCTTTGATTCAATATTCAGTTTCTTGCTTGTTTGGGCTGCACATTACACTGGCTTTAGGAAGCTGTGTTTGAACAGCTCTGTCTCCATTAATATTGAAGATGTTCCCCAAATAAATTTCAACTCCAGCAATATCAGGCATCGGTTCTGCCTAAATTAGAGCTCACAGGAGAGAGGCACATCTTTGTAAAGAAATGGTTCTTTCAAAAATATATACTATCTGTAATACACAGTCACCCAAATTGATTTATGTGATATCAAAAATTCAGCTTTTATGGAAAAAAATCCTTACTTACTTAGCCTTCCAAACTCATTCTTCACTGCTTATCATTTTCCTGCCAGTCTCCCTACACAGTATGTCAGACTCCTGCTTTGACACTCACAAAGAGGATCCTTCCTCCCTTCCTCTGACACACATGGTCTCTGGTGGGATGCACAGCAAATCCTGCACTCCTTGTTTAGTCTTAAGAGCAAAGGCTTGTCAAGACTCGAGCAGCTGGGCTGAGAGCAGGAGATGCAACAGAAGCATCATCCACCTTCAACACAGGGCACAGACAGAACATGGTCCAAGCTCTGTGGCACACTGCAAAAGGGACTCCTCTGCCTGCAGCACAGTCTTGCAAAACAGAAGCAAAATAATTCTGAATGTAATAGCAGGAGACTTATGAGAGTTATAAAACAATTTCTCTCCCCTCCAGACTCCAAGATTAAAGACCAGTCAAATCCCCTCCACCAACTAAGCAGTTGTGCTCATATTACACCACAGCCTAAGAGCACTCAGCAAAGATGATCTAGCTAGACTAAAGATCTTCACACAGCAGGATCTAATTAAATCCTGCAAGCAGGATCTAATTAAAAATTACAGCTGAAAGGCTCCAAAATGAGGAGTGAAGCCCCAGCATGCTGGGAGCTGCTGAAACTTTGGCACACCAGCATCCTACTGGATGCAGGACTGATAGGGGATTCTTGTCCTAGATGAGAGGTTAAACCAGACAGTCTTAAGAGTTTCTCTGGTCTTAAATTGATAGCAACAGCAACAACAAAAGGGAAGATGCAATGCAATGAAATGAAATAATAACAGACCACAGGTAAAAGTCTGGCTTTTGGACCTGTTCTGATCTCCTTTAAAGACAAAATTTGACCAGCTAAGTAGCAGCCAGTGGAACACCCGAGATAACTCCCAGATACATGGAACGTGCCCAAAACAGAAAACAACCTCTGACCTAGAAAACTGAAATGAAAATGTCAGGCCACAGACCTGCCCTCCCATGAACTGGCCCAACACCAGATGATCAAGCAGCTCCCGGAGAGCAACACCCATCTGGCAGGATGTGCTTCTCACCATCACACACACCCTGTACCATGGCCGCACAACGTGGAGGGGGCTCGTGCTGGCAGCAGCTGACAACTGTGAGCTCCTCACACACTTGCTGGACCACAACCTGCGATGCTGGTGCAGCCCCACCAGTGTTCCCATGCTGAGCTGGTGTGAACAGCAAGCAGCTTGCTGGCCCCAGGCCCTGTGCTAACCTCAGCCACCCCTGCAGCTCGGTCCCTCCTGTTTCTGCCCCTGCTTCACATCTTCATCACAGCCTTCGCACTTGCAGAAGCAGCACGTGCTTTGGCATACCTTTACCAGCCCAGCAAGCCACTGCAGCCACAACTGGACTTGCAGAAATATGCCCATAACCATCTAAAATCAGATGCCCACAGATTAGGACTATGGGACCCTATCACTGCCCTAAAAGGAGGAACTGCTAAAAAAAGCTCTCATTCAACCTTTTTGGTCACTAAAGCACTTTCCATTACCAGCACCCACTTTCACAGACCGAAAGGGCTTCTCAGCGTGTTGTTACTTCATAAGACCTGAGCACTTCAAAAGGAAGCAGCTGCCAAAGGACTGGCCCTCCAGCCATGGAAGGGATAACCCTATGTGGGGACGGCTGGCTGGCAGCCCAGGCCCTGACTCCACGCTGGCAGGGCTCTGGCAATGCCAGTACCTCCCAGGCTCAGCCAACACCCTCGGCATGCCGGCTCCCAACAGCGGTGCGGGTGTAACACAAGTATGGCACAGACACCGAGGTTGGCTTCTCACTTCTTTGCTTTCTTCTCCCCCCAGCATTGGCCTCAGATGCTTAAAGGCAAAAAAAAACCCCTACATTTTTATAGAGAAACAGGGGTCACAGCATTAGTCTTGACAGAATTAGTAAAGTCTGAAGTAGACCATGATATCAGTTTGGGTTAACAATGCAGCTGATGCTGATCTTTCTCAAAGCTGGAGAGGCTCAAAGAAACTCACCAGCCTGAAGGCAGCACATATGATGCTCAGGGGGAACTCCCACGCCATAATATAGGAGATAAGTGATACAGGAATGTAACCGTATGTATTTGACAAAATAATCAAAGAGTATTACATACAAAGTGTCCTAATGCCAAGATTTATTTGGCACAGGATAACTTCTTTTCGGGAATCACAGACTTCTGCCTGGAAGGTTTAGTAACAAAACAGGAGATAAGCTGCAAAGGAAAAGTCCTTCTGTATTAGAAGAAACAAAGGAGAAGTCTGAAATTCTATGCATGCCTGATATCGTGAATGCTGTGAGGTGATCTCTGAATAAATCAAACTAAACTGGTGGCGTGCAGCATCACACCACTGGCACACAGAGCTGTAAACAATCATCACCCTCCCCTCTCTCTCTCTCTCTCTGCGCTTTCATCCTCAGCCTGGTCCCCCAGGGAACAATCAGGAGGAAAAACAGACTTTCTGGCTGGTTTAGAGGTAAGCTGGCCAAGGTTTAGCTCACTGGGAGAGGAAAGTGTGCTTATCAGTGTAGTAAATCCTTTAGTCACCTTCAAGGAAATGATGACAGCACGTTTGTCCGTAGCACAAGGGGTGGATAAGATCACCTGCTGGAGCTCAGCTGTACCTGTGAGAGCACCACAGGATTCTGGCCCAGAGCTAAGTGTACACTTTAACTTCTGTTGAACTCCACAGCCATTCCTAACAGAAAACAAGCGCTGGAGGATTTTGGCAGGCGAGCTGGAAACGAGCAGGTAAGGATGATGAGTTCAGCTATGGCTTTATTACATTTCCTTTGTGAGACACAAGCCCTTGGCAGGAAGGCTGAACACAGGACTGAGGACGACTTCGCTGCTAACTCAAACCACTCACAGGGTGCCCCATGCCTGAACTTGCTGGGATCCTGTCGCTCCACGTGACTTCAAAGGGAGCTGCAAGGGATCAGTTTCCCACAAGGAGGGGCCCCAGTCAACCACCTCACACACCTTCTCCAAAAAAGGGCTGTACTAATATCATTCCCAACAACAGGGCAGGTGTTATTTACTCCCTTTCTCTGTATTACAAAAAAACCCACCTAGTTC
The DNA here is from genome assembly GCA_013400415.1 of Scytalopus superciliaris. NCBI lineage: Eukaryota > Metazoa > Chordata > Aves > Passeriformes > Rhinocryptidae > Scytalopus > Scytalopus superciliaris. Next base: position 23,798 of record VXBX01000109.1, on the reverse strand, counting down.
AGGAGCAGATGAGGGAGACCAAAACAGGGCTCCTTAATCACATGCCTTAGCACATATAATAAAAAACTGGTCATGCATGATTCACCAATGGAAGAGGTTTGGAAAACAAATTCAGAAGGAGGGTAATCTCTCAGGCAACAAATCAACACCCAGCTGAAGCATCCACTGAACTCGAAGAGCAGGTATAGTCAGTTGGCCTCCGAGACAGCCCGTCGTGCCTCTGTGGATGGGAAGAGGCAGGTCCAAAGGGTGGCTGCCTGCCTGCAAGTCTCTCCCTTTCCAAAATGCAGGCAAGGTGGGCCCTCCAGGATGAAAAGCCACCTTCAACACTGCATCTGGCACGAGCATTAAATCTTGCAAACACAGGTTTAGAAAATTCGGTTTTTTTCCTCCCGTCCCCACAACAGAAAATGCAGTCTGGGAAGCCTGACCTGAAGTACATCAAAATCAGTGGGAATCTTTTTATTGTCTTTGGATCAAACACAAAAGACGACTGCATTTACCCTGGAGCCTAAAACAGCCTTTCTCCCAATGCTGCTCAGTCCTTCCTTCCCCACAGGCACAACTCATAAGCATCCTACAAGTACAGCCTTTTTTATAACCCATGTCAATGCTGACAGAGCTTCAAAAACAGAACAGGCCAGACACTCGCAGTGAATAAAGCAAATATAAAAGCTACCCGGGGACTTCATTAGCTTAATTAAACAAGTAGCTATATCTTTTGACTTCCTACATAATTTTTAATTTTAATTAACAGAACTGCATGTGTAATCAGTCATTTGTAGAGGCAGTTCCCAAGGCTCTGCTCAGTCAAAAGGGCTGAAAGTCTCAGTTAGGCTAAAGCTGGTTTTTCACATGCCTCTAGTTATTTCTTGTAATCTTTCTTGTTTAAGCTCCTAACAGATCATGCTCATGGAATGTCAGATCTTTCTGAGTTTTAATAAGGTAGCACCTCCTGAGCATGCCTTTGTTGGACAGGTCAAATAGCAAGTTTCTCAGGCAAACACACAGTGTCTGGATTAATCAGTCCCTCTTGTCCTTTTCGGGGCTTGACAGACACCTGCTTATCAAGTCAAACACCTTTGAAAGTACTTAGGGCTGTCCAGTACAAAGGGGATTTCACATTTCCATACCAGCAGATTAAGTATTTTTCCTACAAATGCACAGCATGCACTTTTTAATACTCAAATCAGTGTGACTGAAAAGAAAAAAACCCAACAACAAAAAACCCTCAAAACAAGAGGATCCCAAGTATCTTCTCATTCCTGAAGAGGCTGGTAGGGCAGTAATTCCCACTGCAAGTGCCAAGGGCAGACAGCGACAGTATCTCCACAACCCATGCCAAGTTCCATGCAGGGGAGGCTCAAGGAGATGCCATTTGGTGAATGGGAGCAACCCAAGCTCTCATTCCACCCGAGCTTCAAACCTGGTGCTGCCAAACAGGAGCATCTCCCTGCCCCCACCAAGATTTAACTTTGATGCCAGGTCACCAAGCAAAGGGAGAGCAGAGTGTTCCAGAGCTGGGGAAAGGCTGGAGGTAAAGTCACGAATGGGTGGAAAGTCATTCTCTCTCACAACTCCTATAACCAGTTATTCCAGCTATTACTGTAATATTATCATTCCAATTTTTTTGTTTCAGGACAGCTGCTTAAAATATTACTTTTGTTTTCAGTGAAGCTGCATAATTATAAGTTGTGCACCCGCCATGAACAATCATGCATAACTAATGACTCTTGGCCAATCCTGGACTCTTTAATCAATTTTAGTCTGGTTTCATCCAAGAGATTTCCCACCTCAAGAGGAGATTTGCTCAGGTAGGAACAAGACTATCTATCCCATGAAAATTCCTGCCAAGAAAACTTGTTTGAAGGGCTACAAATAAAATGTAGATTAAAAAAAGGTTTCAAATCTTAAAAAAAAAA